>JAGPOY010002325.1:0-14200 GCA_018983105.1 Silene uniflora | reverse complement strand
ATATATCAATTTTTTTTTTTCTCATATCGAAATATAATGAAGTGTATGATAACTTAATGACGAGTCAATTCAAAATATATATAACTAAAACTAACACCTCTAAATATACCGCACATAATGTGCGGGATCTACACTAGTTATATAGTAAAGTAATTAGTACTCTCTCCGTCCCGGTTATTAGTTAATTACCTTTGATTCTGGCCCAATTATTAAGGAAATGGGAGGGGACTACTTGGGATTAGTGTTACTGAATGACAAGTGGATTATTATGGATGTGGATGATTAAAATACTCATAAAAAACACATCTGATATATAGAAAGGTAAACAAATGAATGAGACACCCTAAAATAGAAATAGTTGACAAATGACCGGGGCGGAGAGAGTACATTTTATAGTGGTATTTACAAACTATTTTTTTTTTTGAAAAGAAATTATGGCAAAGTTAATTTGGAGCTCATCTTATCTTGTGAATCTGTCTGCGTTTTAGTTTAGGACACATGTTAGGAAAAACGATATACTATATATATGTAAAAAAATCTGATTCCCTCGTACTTAGGTAACCCTATATATTATTCTTTGTTCTTTATTAATAATGTGGAACAATTCGTAGATAAAATAGTAAATTGTCTTGACAAATTTGTTGAAATAACTATTTATTTCATATTTTCCTACGAGCTTCATTGGAAAAAAAGGTCAAATTGATAATCATAACATTACAAGCATGATATGAGAAAAATATTAACGGAGTAGTTAAGAAAAGTTGTTTTTGACTGTCATTCATGAAAACTTTTAAACCATGCATAATATTCAATACTATAAGTTTTAGGAAAGATAATTGATCTCATTTGAATTAAATATTACATTAATACAACCCAATTAACCAACATCAACTCCACAAGGCACAAGCCATGCACTCTTTGTAATAATTTTAATGTAAAACTGTCTGATATAAATATATATAGATATGCTACATAAATTAAACTCGAGCTAGCTTTATTTGTAGCAAATGGTGGTCTGGTCAAGATTTTAAGACCGTAAAGACCACGTTTCATATGTTTTAACTCAAAATATTATGCATAATCCACCATTTGCACAAGTAATAATGACATTGGTGCATATCAAATGATTATCAATACATATTTATCTTGGACATATTTAATTTACTTATTAAAATAAAACACGTTTGTTAATGTATTGACTATATGACGACTAATGACTATATGCAAGCTTAAGTTCAAGTTGGTCAAATTTCATCAATTTTATTTATTTTAAAGTCTCATATGCATCAATCTACGAGTATAAGCTTATTTCGTTTGTTTTCGAATTCTCCCTCCATTTGTCTACATAAAAATATACTTTCAAAGTACAAATTGGCTAAGTTACAAACGAAATGAGTTCAAAAACAGACGAAATAAATCACTTAAGTTGGAGTTTTGAGGCAATTTTAGATTAAAATGCAACTGAAGAAAGTAATTCTAGGAAACAAATTCAAAAGGAAATAATTAAAAAAAAAATAGATTTTAAAAGAGAGAAAAATCTAATTAACTCTTTATAAAAACATCTTAATCGTTTGTGTCTCTAAATATTATGTACTTGTTATTAGGAGTATTATACTCTTCTTACGTTTGACTTTATTGACCAATCCACATCAACATTGACATATTGAAAATTACATTAATGTATTAACATACAATCAAATTGAAAATTTACAATATTTGTTTATTAAAACAGCCATTTTCAATCATTCTTTTATGCATATTTTGACAAAATAACAATTTAGCTTTGATCATTATATCTTATTTCAGACAAACAATTAGAAATGCAACTTTTGTTATTGGCTAGCTTGTAATATGCAGATGAATTATACATTTTGAATTAGTCGCCGTTCAAAATTTTTTCAAAGCAAATGCAAAAATGGTATACCTCTAAAATAGTATACAAAATACATGTAAATTGCAAGATTAGGTTTGCTTATGTATAAATAAATATATTTTCACAATTAATCATAATAATGAACCATCTCATTTTTTGTATTTATGTCTTAATTATGATCCAACTTGACCAGGAGCACACTATCCACGAATCTAAGTCATGGAGTAATCGACAATGGTCACATATTAAATAAGTGCCTTTTCATGTGGGGGTTACTTGGAAATAGCCAATCTTAGATAAGTTGTTGAAGAAGTATGCCTTTACTGTTTACATGTGCATTGTGACACCTTATAAATACACTAGAAAATATTTCCAAAGTATTTCTCTTCATACCACCTCAAACTCTTTTTTTCTTCATCCTAAGTTTTCTCAATCTCATATCATAAATCTTACAAAAATTGGCTGGTTTGACTGATAAGAGCTTTTATATCTTAAACAAATTGTCAGGGCTTCGATCCATTTCCAAAAAAATTGTCTCAATTGTCGATTCGTAGAGATATTCCTTAAATAATTCTCACATTTTTTTCCGGATTAATCAAATTATTATTATTATTATTATTATTATTATTATTAAGATCGTATCTCGAGTAAAGTCAAATCTCATACATTGACTTGAAATCGAATCTCATACATAAAATAGTTTTAAATGGACTTCTCTTATTCATATGATGGAGTTTTTGATTTGGATGATGCTCTTTCTATGCCTACATTATCAACCCCTAGTAATGTTACCTTGCATTTGACTAATGTTGAGGCACAAACAATGGCGTTCCCGGAAGTTGTTACCTCTAACAACGCCGTATGCTCGGTGTGCACTGAGTACTTCGAGGCGCCACATCATATTGGTCGACAAATTGGTTGTGGACACGTGTACCATGATAAATGTATTGTCACGTGGCTATCGATTTGTAATACGTGTCCACTTTGTCGCATTGTGGTCGTTGACCAAAAGAAGGATTGAATACGAAGGAAAAAGTATGAGCAATTTTGGATCGATAGACCTTATATTTCCTCCGACTTAGCAGGAAGTTTAAACTTTTATTATTTTATAAAAAATATTTTAATCAGATGTAAATAATCCCATGTATGTCATTGGTTGAAGTTTTCGAGGAACTAATATCGAGAAAAGAACAAATCGTATGTTCATAAATATGCTAGCACTAGTTCTTTTAGGTATTAGATGCAAGTTTGGTGTTCAAAGTGATTGTTATTTGCATAAACTAGTGTTTGTTTTAATTAGTAGAGATATATATAGTTGTATAAAATTGTATTTGTAAGCATATTATATAATACAAAAAATGAGGTGGTAATATGTTTATACATAGATATATTTAAATATCTTAGGGCAAAGGGCCGTTAATTAGTCCTATTTTTATAATTTTTAAAAAGTATGCTACTTCTTCAACATATAATGCATAAATGGTAATCTAAAGTCAAACTTATAATTTAAGTTTGTTTTATTTATCATACACTCCATTCTGTTATACTCCGTAGTTATTAGAAAATCTCTAATAATTAGCTTACTTTTATCACATTACTCGTATTTTTTAAGGTGCAATAATTTTAAGCTACAACTACTTCAATGGTTAGCCAACTTACTAGCTTAATTGACACACTTAATACACTCCTTGCCAGGTTACAGGTCGGCTTGGGTCCTACCGATTCGGGTTCTATCGGTTTATCGGGTAACCTTCCGGTCGGTTTTGATTCGGCAAATTTTCGGGTTTTATCAGTCGGTTTTCTGATAAGTTGAGTTGAATCTTCGAGTCCGGTCAACTTTTGCCAACTCTTCCAGAATTCAACTGCAAGTCTGCAACTAGTAAAATAATTAATCAGAAAAAATCGACCTGATAATGAATTGAGGAGCCAAATTAAACCAGGCAAAAACCTATCTCAAATCCGAAAAGGTCTGGCCCGATAATGACTCAATTCCATATACTCGTTAATAAACCCGACTCGACAATGACCCGACCTAATAAAAACCCGGCGCAACTCGACAAATCTATCTGAATGACCCGACCCGAAACGACCCCAACCCGAGCTATGAATCGACCTGGCTAACTCGACTTATAAGTGACCCAAACCTGACCTGAATGCAGTCACGAGTCGTGACTCGTGACCAATATGACCCAAACTTGATACAAGCCGACTCAATCGAACCGACCCAAACCCACGCGCCATTGACCCGATTACCACCTCTAGCAACACATGCTCGGCTGCTCTAGCAAATTGAAATGAATTGCAGCTTGCTTTTTATTGGTGTGCGTGTGCGTGTGCGTGTGCGTGTGCGTGTGCGTGTGCGTGTGCGTGTGCGTGTGCGTGTGTGTGTGTTAATGTTTATGATTTTATGTAAGTATTAGAGTTTTTTGTCAAAAACTATCGCGTGTGTGTGTGTTAATGTTTATGATTTTATGTAAGTATTAGAGTTTTTTGTCAAAAACTATCTTATATTTTTGGGTATTTGTAAAAACACTACCTTAAATTATTTTTTTTGTTTTCTTTATTTTTGGTAAATAACTACCTACGCTAAGAATATAGGCATATTTGGTCTGTTTTCCGGCTTTAACCTATCTTACACGACTCTTTTACGGTTTAATCTTGCTTAGGCTCGATTTTGGGAAGTCCTGATGTACTTGCGCTTAACTTTAGTAGATGTTTGTGGTTATTATTGAAATGTGAAAAACATAAATTTTTCTTATCTGAAGTTAAATTGTGGTTTGAACGCAGTTGATCATTGTTGTTTGATGTTAATAGGGTCATGTGAGATAGGTTAATGTCGTCGCTAAATCGACCAAATATCGTCATATATTCATCATAGGTAGTTATTTGCCTAAAATAAAGAAAACAAAAGTAGTTGTAAACAAAAAAAATAATACTTCCTCCCTTCAACTCCACTCTACCATATTGATTTTTGGACACTATTTACAAATGAACCTTTAATCGCAATTTTCTCTCAATATATAAGTGAAAATATATTCAAGTGGGATCTTGTTTGATTCGTCTTTACGAGTACATTAAAAATATCCAACTTTTATAATTTTTAAAAATACGTAGCTAACGATATTCATCGCGTAAAACCCGCGTTGACAAACGTGAAAAATGAAAATGGTAGAGTGGAGTTGAAGGGAGGAAGTATAAGGTAGTGTTTTTACAAATACCCCTAAATATAAGGTAGTTTTTGACAAAAAAACTCTAAGTATTATGATTATTATTAGCATTTTTTTTTTAGAATGCTCCATGGCCTTAATCTAAAAGGCTAATCCATATCCATAATTTAAAAAGTTCAATCTAAACATATAAAACATTGTAATGTGAACCTATTAGATTTGAGCCGCCATTCATAGCAAATGTCAAAAGTGGTATGATTTCAATATACAAAAGGACCCTTGATTGTGTACGATAATTAATCTAGCAAATTGGTACTATAAGGCCTCGTTTGGTTGCCACTTTAAATGTGGGGGAATTGAAAATTCCCATGAATTTGCAAAAATAGAGTTGTTTGGTTGCCCAAAATCCCATGATTTCTTTTTTCCTAGGAGTTGTGAACTCCTCCATAATGGAAGAGTTTAATTACCTAGCCTCCCCTAGGTAGTTTGAAACTCCTGTGTCCATTTAATTCCGCCATGCCAACCAAACGGATTTTAAGCAATTCACGTGCATTCTTCAATTCATGTGTTTTTTTGAAACTAACGGCAGAATAATTCCACCATGGCAACCAAACGAGCCCTAATTATTTCTCATCATTAACCTTCACTTTTATCTCTTTATTTGTGGCTTAATTGTAATGCAACTTGACTATTAACACGTCTTCCCCAATAAATAAGTGCCTTTACATGTGGGGGTCGCTAGAAATATCAAGAGCCAAAGATTTGTGATGGTATAGAAGAGGCATACATTCACATGTCTTTTGTGACATTATGTAAATTAGACAATCAAACATCTACTCACGTTACATCGTAATATCTCAATCATTAATTAGTCTCATCGTAGACGGGTATATCCGCTTAAAAATGTAGACGGATCAAATATGTCACCACTTTACTTGTCGTTGTTTGTCTTATTATGAAAGCGATGACATATTTTACCCGTTTACAACTTTACATGAATCGTGTCCGTCTAAAGTGAGATTTTGTGCTCAATCGTATAACCATAGAAATCCCTCTAGCTTTTTCAAATAAATTAATTTTTTCCCAAATCCACGGTTGGTGATATAAGAATCACGAATCAAATTATATTCAATCGTAATTAACACTTTTGAATATAGGGCAGATAACGTTTCATTCATTTCGTGGTGGGTTTTGAGTAGAGGTGGACATTGGGGGATGGGCTGTCAATTTCTGGCGCAGGCCCGACACTAAAAAGGGGGCGGGCTTGGTCGGGCCGGGCTGGGCTCCATAATGACCGACCCAGGTCCGGCCCACATAGTGGTTTTTTAGTGTTTTTAGAGGGCTAAGTCGGGTTGGGCCCAAAATTTGGGGCACTACCCCGGCCCGGGTAGAGGGATGTGCTGGGTTGGGCTGCACGCGAGCTGACTGGGCTGGAAAAAACTGGCTCATATACGCGGGCTGGGCTGGCCCGTACCTTTGTCCACCTTTAGTTTTGAGTAAGAACGATGGGCTCCTACCAATTAATATTTCGCTCTGATTTCTTATTTATGCAAACAGTAACTCTTCTATAAGACCGTCCTATATCATAGGACCGGTCCAATAGAGAATATAAGCCCAATAAGAAAAGATTATATAAAAAGGAAATTTAGAAAAACAAATAATCATCTACCGTCATTAACTCATTATCACTGAAAACTACCCACAACTCCCAACCACGTCGTTATCAACGCCGAGTCGTCGATGCACCGCCTCTGCAGCCCATGACCTCCCCACCACAACCTGTCGCCTCAACAATCTACATGCTCGTCACGTTCGTTCACGATTATCACTTTCGTCCCCGATTCACCATTGTTGCGGTTTTTGCCGCCACCACCACCACCTACTGTGCCCTTCCTTTACTTCCACCCAAAGATATTATGAATGTTGATTGATTAGCTGCTGCCGTCACGCTAATTACCTGGTTTGTATTAATCTTAAAAGTTCGGGCTTCGAAATTAAATTTCAATACTATTTTAACTTATTGTTTTAATTTGAATACTTGTGTTTTTATATTGATAACTTTGTCTTTTGTTTTCAAGTGGAATCATGTTTTATGTAGAAAACCTTGAACTTTAAGATGAAAATTGTGTTTTAAATTATTTCAAAATTCCCACACAAACCTTGTAATTTAACAAATTTAATATTTGAAACTCGTGTTTTTATGTTGAAAATTTGAAATATTATGTTGAAAACTTCAAGTTTTAAGGGGAACCAGTAAGTTCTTTGTATATGTTCCGCTCATCGTTTTTAGTTTGATAACTTTCGTTTTTAGTTTGACAACTTAATTTTTAAATTAAAAATAATGGCCTTAAGATGAATATTTTTGGGGCGGAAACAAAAGCCGTTATTCGAGGCCGATGAGGAGGTCAAATCACTGGTGGACGGACTAAGGGTGGAAGCAAAATAAGGAGATCAGAGGGAGGAGAGGTGAATAATTTAGTTGAAAGAGGGGGAGAGTCAGTTACCACAAGTCAATAATTTACAACTTGTATTTAGTTGGTTTTTTTTGTTTTTTGTTTTGGGCTTTGTCAAATGGATTGGTCTTATAGTATAAGACC
Source organism: Silene uniflora (assembly GCA_018983105.1). NCBI lineage: Eukaryota > Viridiplantae > Streptophyta > Magnoliopsida > Caryophyllales > Caryophyllaceae > Silene > Silene uniflora. Next base: position 6,563 of record JAGPOY010002325.1, on the reverse strand, counting down.
GTCTCATCTAATAATTTGTGTTATGCAAAATGTGATCAATTTTATAATAATATTCTCAGTAAGTAAAATGTACCCGAATATACCTCCCATCCTTTCAATTGAGAATCTAATCCAACACCTTATAAATTGTCTCTACTAATTAATCCAATAGATAATGAAGAATGAAGTGTACCAATCACATATGCAACCAAAATTTGTTCTAGAAGAAGCTCCTTTGCTATGAGTGGAATGTAATGCTATTCCATTAGATCCAAAGGTATTCCTAATTTTTTTTTCCCTTGTTTTATTTGATTAGTCAAAGCTTAATGGTCAATTAGGTGCCGGCACACTAACTTTTAAATTTATCATCATTATTTCAACAAAAATCAAAATCTTATTTTTAGCAACCTCTCTTTATATATAAGGTATGGTCACATCAATTGATGTGGGTGTTTACACAAATCCTAATTAAGGGCTAAAAAAATGTGCTAAACATTATTTTTGTATATTCACTAATCGATTAACATTTTCTAATACCATAGTTACAATGTTAAACCATATAAATCATCTCATGGAAGCTTAGTAGCGACTTCCATTGTTTACAACCGGCCGGCATTGTTGTTGATAGCATAGTTCTTTTTCCACCAGATGTGGAATAACATCGGTATAATATTATAAAGGAAAGGGAGAATTATGAAATCAAATGTAAGTATGTGATGATGTGATCGTGCTTGCAACACTTTTTTTAACAACTAAACTTAGATATTTTTCGTTATTATGAATAATTGGTCAAGTATCATAATCAGGTACCACATTTACACAAATTTATATCACATGATATTAGCTATGATGTCCTTGTTCCTTTTTGTAGCTTGTGCAAGAAGGAAAATACTTGCTTATACTGGATAACATGTTACAACGCATAGGACTGTGGGTAGTTGGTCTACTACACAAAAGTTGTTCATTTGTATTGGAAATACTCTCAATAAAATTGATTATTTGTGATCTCAATAAAATTATTGGAGTATTCTGTAGCATGATTGATAGAATTTGATCAATTTAGTTAATTTCATGGCAACAATTGTACATTACACAAATTTTAGTGTTAAGGATCTATGATTGTAAGTAGTGACATACTAACGTTTGTAAGTAGATAGTCACATACTAACGTTGGTATGTGACTACAACAAATATCCTATTTTTGATGGAGTCCTAGTGCCTCCAATGTGGCTCCCCCAATGATGGTAAGAATTGGCAAAAAAGTGATTATTCCTCTCTAATAATACTCTATAAAGTTCATCTCAATTGATTGCCTATATCAAAGTATACTTTTTTTTTTATCAAAAGACTTTCAATAGATTTATTTTCAACAAAAAAAAAAGTAATATATGAACGCTAAGAAATGAAGTCAAAGTATTATGTTAGAGATCATGAACGTCAACAAAAAACCTTTATTTTTTCGGGTCAAATTAATTAGGCACAAAGTCAATTCAACTGAAGTTCGATATGGGATATCGCGGATTTGAACATACGACCTAATAAGTGAAGTTCTACTTGACGATAACTACCCTCGTTTTAACTATTAAATTAGGGAATTGATAAATACAACCCTTAGGGTTGTCTTTAAGAAGCTATAAGAGGAAATTAATACTTAATATTGCTATTAAGTACATCATTTTTTGTGCAATTTTGTCATAAATTCTCATATTAATACCAAATTTAGAAGGTTTTAACTTCTTAAAGACAACCCTAAGGGTTGTATTTACCATTACCCTTTAAATTAACCGCTCTTGGGCAAGTACTAGTTCCGTCCTAAGAATGTTCCACAGAGCTTTTCAATTAGGTGAATGTCGTTGTTAATCTAGCTATTGATTAGTTTGGCCATACTCTTTGTCTTTTATACCCTAATTTAGGTGGTTTGGTAACCCATCACATTTCTCTATTTAATAGGATCTTCAATCCTACTATCTATCACATTACACACAATTTCTAGAAACAAAAAAACCAATATATATAATCTCTCCCTCCTACACTTTCACCTCTTTTTCTTACAAAATTTACCATGTCTATCTCAAACACCTTAGTAAATTCCTTATTTGACCTTGATGAAGCACTCACAACCTCTCTTACCACAACCACCGCCATCAAAACACCGCCTTCATCGACATTACCACCACCGCGGCCGCCGTTGTATAAAGTTGTGTTTGATGAGCTTCCAATGGTAAGTGTGGGTTGTGATTCGGTGTGTTGCGTGTGCATGGAAGGCTTCACGTACACTCAACATGATGTTCAAAGTGGTGGTAAGCAGCTACAATGTGGACACGTGTACCATCCTGATTGTATACTTACTTGGCTTTGTTCTTCTAGTCATTCTTGCCCTCTTTGTCGGCATGCAGTAGTCCATTAGTCATTGTACAAATTCTCATTGAAGACGGGCACTATCCGTCACAAGTTGAATATCTTTGTTTTTTGTTTTCTTTTACGGTAAAACAACAGATCAAGTGTGAAATCGATTTATTGTACTTATCATATTTATAAGAGAATTAAGCGGATTATTATAAAATGTAATTAAATGGAAGATATTTTAACGTCAGAATCGAATCAGATGCAAGTTTAAATCTCTCGCTAATTTTCTACGCGTATTTGTTAAGGAGCCAATACGCGAGTACTCTTAAATTATGAGAAGTATAAAGAACTTCGTGAAATATGGGAAGTACAACATAGATTATAAAACTGATGCTTGTTAATTAATTATATTATAGTCCATTTCCTTCAAAAAAAAATTATATTATAGTCCGAAACACATTTATTCATATTACCGTAGAGAATTATCCCCTCCTACAAAGGAAAAAAAAAGTGAAAAATCTTTGTTATGAGAATTATCCCCTCAATTTGGGTACCACCCTCTCACCTGGAGTGAGTGGATTCTTAATTAATGGGTTCTCCAACTCACCCCATGTGAGAGGGTGACGCCCAAATTGTGTGCCACCGGGTGACGCCCTTTCATTTTCCATATATTTAATACAATTAACAATCGGGAGGATTTTTTATGTGAAAAAATTGGGTATGGATGAGCAAACTAATTTATAGTTTTATCTCACTTTAAATTTTTAGTTTTATCCTTAAAAACAAGGGTTTTTTGATAACTACCACCACGTATAATCCAATTTTTACCAACTGCTACCAAAGTAATTTTTCTTTAAAAACTGCTACCAACATAGTTGGTTCGGATTAAAAATCACTACCACATGACAACAAACCTCCTATTTGCGCTTTAGAAGACAAGAATACCCCTATTTTACACTCCTCTCCCCCATACCTTCATTTTACCCAAACATATCCTTCTTTAACCTAAATTTTTAACTCCACTCATCAATTGTTCCTAAACCTAATTACTTCCTTTAAATTGGGGAATCAGAAAATTTTCCCAATCTTTAAACTTCTTTTCCAAATTAAATCCTATATTAGGGTTTGCATTTAATCTTAATCTTCAATGAGTTGCAATCCCATGTACATTTTCATCGTTAGTTTGTTTTTATTGAAATTGAGGAGGGAAGAAGGAAGAAAAGAGAAAAAGAAATAATGAAGGTGTTTAAATGAATTGAATAGGGATAGAGAATTTAAGCCCATAACCGAACTTAATCCCGTAAGAATGAAGGGAAGAATTAATAGAGGGAATAGGAATTTAATCCCAAAACTTGAAAATTGAAGAGGGGAGAAAAATTTAATTGCAAACTTAATCCCAGAAGAATAGAGGGAGGAAGAATTAATGGGGAAAAAGAGTTTAATTGTAAACTTTAAAAAAATTGAAGAAAGATGATGAAGAGATGATGGAAGTGTTCATAAATGAATTAAAAAGAACATAAAGGAGGAAGGTTAGGGCAAAAAAGGAAGTAAAAATACTACTTGAGATGAGAATTTGTAATGGATGCTTCATATCTTCTATTTTTGATTCCGTTCCTGATAGGGTAGTGATTTTTAATCCGAACCAACTATGTTGGTAGCAGTTTTTAAAGAAAAATTACTTTGGTAGCAGTTGGTAAAAATTGGATTATATGTGGTAGCAATTATCAAAAACCCTAAAAAGAAAATAAAAAAGAAGTGTTTTTTCGTGATTTTTACGGTCTATAACAAAAAGGTAAAGTACAAGGTTGCTTTTGGTAGCCGCCGGTAGGTCTTTTTCAACTTCTAAATAGTGGTTGCCTTCAACGTCGACATGGACCATAATAGATCTCTGGTCACTTTTTTACCAAGAAAAACAAAAAGAAACTTATAAATTGGCCACAATCTAATATCAAATTCTTATTTCAAACGGAATATTTTCGTCTTTCAAGAAACACGGGTTTTTGTGATCATTCTATAATCAAATGTAACCACAAAGGTCCAACTAGTTTTACCGCTTATGGTAACTTGTCTTTCATAAATGGTCACATTTGACTTTAAAATTATTTGAAAATCCTGTCTTTTTAAAAAAAATGACCATCGTAAGAGTTAATATCCCTAATCAATTTACCGGATATGGCCATGTTAGGTCGCGGGATCTAAATTGTAGTACCTATTAGAGCTCTGTTTGAAATCTTACTATAATGTAGTTGAAATTGAAAATGTAGCTAAAAATGGAAAAGTTAACCGAAATCTAAAAAGATAAATGAAATTTAGAAACTAATAAAGTAATTGATTATATAAAAAAAAGTTTTTTGATAACTGCTACCACAAATAAACCAATTTTTGAGAACTGCTACCAAATTAAAACAAGTTTAAAAAATGTTATCATAATTATTGGTTCGTTAAAAATTTAGCACCAATTGACACCGAAGCTCAAATTTTGACATGAAAAGACAAATGTACCCTTTTCTTTTACCTCTCCCCTTTTATTACCCATAAGATACAAACTAACCTACTTCATCAGTTTACTCTTTCATTATAACTCTTTCATCTTCCTAATCTTTATCCCCATTATCACTTCACTCATTCATCTTCCCCAAATCAATCGTCTCATTTCCCATAATTTAACCTAACACAATTAACCTTCATCACTTACATTATTAACCTGGAGAAGCCCTTGATCGACATTTTCTACTCTTCATTCTCAAGTTCGTATACCTTCTTTAATTTACTATTTACCTTTAATTTAATTAGTAGTACAAATTTCTGATTATTCATTGATTTAACCTAACACATTTATCACTTCACTCTTTATGATTTAGGAAACACTAGACATTGCTGCTACTGCACCAAGATTCAAATAATATAAACCCAGATTTCGTAAAACCCTAATTTGAAAACAAATTAGAGATTTAACAGAAATATTAATGGACTAGAAGACGAGATAGTGGATTTAAAGGACTTGTTACTAATAATAGATTGAGAGATAAATATGAAATGAATAGCCTCAATTGATGAAATTAGAATTGGGGAAGAATAAATGAGAAATTAGGGAAGAACAACCCAGAAATTGGGGAAGAACAAATTGATAAGGAAGTGAGGAACCGAGTTTGTTATAAAGAGGGGGAAGGGTATAATAGGAATGAAAATTACAACTTAAACAAAGCATTTGAAATGAATGGCTGAGAATGATTCATTTAGCTTCGTTTAATGAATTTGTGCTAAATTTTTAACGAACCAACAATTATGGTAGCATTTTTAAAACTTGTTTTACTTTGGTAGCAGTTCTCAAAAATTGGTTTACTTTTGGTAGCAGTTATAAAAAAACCCTATAAAAAATGTTCACAAATAGTTGTTTCTCCAATGGTACCCTATGTAGCATTTCATTTTAGAAAGCTTATTGATTAAATAAACTATTTGCCAAACACATGAGAAAAAATAAGGTCGTTGGAATTTTGGTCATATAAGAGCATGTTTGGCCTAACTTGTTGAAAATGAGTTTTTGTTTTTCAAACTTAGTGTGTGTTTGGCCTGGTTTTTTAAAGTGTTTTTTTGGTCAAAAAAACACAAATTGGCCAAACACACAATTATTTAAAAGTTGAAAAGAGTTTATGAAAAACTCAGAAACCATTTTTTTACCCTTAAAAATAGAAGCAACAATTAGTTGTTTCTGATTTTGAAAAACACTTCTTGGAAATTAAGTGTTAAGATTATAGGAGGGGAGAGATAATTGCATAAGTAAATCGTATTATTGATAATGATTGATTGATCTGATTCGAATACATAGGAGATATATATATATATAATAACTCTAACAATCCAAACCCTAGACGATAGCCGCCGTGACCTAAACCCTAATGGGCCTAATACCCTCCCGCAATCTTAAGGCAGTACATAGTACGAACTTTACGATTGGAGAATTACAAGAAAACCATAATCATTACAAAATAAAAAAAAAATCTTCGATCTTCATCTTCATTAATCTTCTTCGTCTTTAAAGGTGGTAAGAAACGAGTATTAAGACTCGTTAAAATTTCTTCGAACAAGAACGCTAAGTTTTTCGGACTTGTCGAATATGAGTTAATTTGCAGGAACCCTAATCGAACCTGACAAATATCAATAAAACGGAAAAATATCCGTCAATTTCAAGATCTGGAGAACGTTAATTTTTTCGGACTCCAAATAAATTGAGTATCACC
>JAGPOY010002324.1:0-15026 GCA_018983105.1 Silene uniflora | reverse complement strand
TTTATGATTTGATCTTCATTTATCTTCATCGTCTTTAACACGTCCATCATTATTAGGTTAACTGAACTGCCACCATCTATCAGGATTCTGGAGACTTTGGTTGTGCCGATTTGCATTGTTATGACCAGGCTGTCATGGTGCAAGTCTGGTACTCCCTGCAAATCAGAGTCGTCAAAAGAGACAACAGGAAGAGAAATAGATCTGAAAGGGGATTGAAGTTTTGACTCCCTGACAACTTTTTTAGCTGCTGAACTGGTCAGACCGCAAATTTCTGATCCTCCATTTATGAATTTTACTTCATAAAGAGGTGGAGGAGGAGGTGGAGCCCTTGCATTTCCTTGATCTCTGCCTTCATTCCCGCTCCCTGACTGCTGGATTATATCTTTGAGGTAGCCCTTTTTGAGCAGGTATGCTACTTGCTTCCTTAGCTGGATACATTCCGCCGTGGTGTGCCCAATGTCTTGATGAAATTCACACCATCTCGTCGTATCTTTTCTGGAACTGTCAGACTTTCTGGGCCATCTGACCGTATCACCCATACCTTCCAGTTTTTTTATTAATCCTGCAGTTGAAATAGAGAAGTTATATTCAGGAATAGTTGGTAGGCCAGCAAGGTTACCTCTTTCTTGAGTCATGTTGACTTCAGATCGTTCAGGTCTGGAATAGGGAGCAAGTCTTGGGTTGTTTCCTTTGTAGTTGGAACTCTTTCTATTGGTCTGCCCGTAGCTCTGCTTTCCTCCGGATGAATTCGCTCTGAAGTTGAGATCTTCTTCCAATCTTACATGCTCCAATGCAATTGACTGGACAGTTGCAAATGTAGGGCAGGCTTTCTTGGTGAGATCTGCATAGATATCACTATCTCGCCGGACTCCTTGTCTGAATGCCTCCACTGCCGTTTCCTCATCACATCTGGGTATGGCCACCATTTCTTTGACGAATCTGGCCAGGAAATATTTGACGGATTCCTCTGGGAGTTGCTTTACTCTGAACAGGTTGCTAGGTCTCTTTGCCATATCTTTGTTGCTTGCAAATTGCTGGTTGAAGGCATTGACTAGATCTGCAAAGCTCTTGATACTTCCTAGGGGAAGATTGATGAACCATTACATTGCTGGTCCAGTCAGAGTAGTGCCAAAGCCTTTGCACATACACACTTGCCTGAGTTCGCTGGGTATCGAGGCTGCCAACATTTTTTGTTTGAATATGGCAACATAATTTTGTGGATCTGTGGTCCCATCATAAGTTCTCATTGATGGAACTGAGAATTTCTTTGGGAGATCGATCTTTGCTATTTCTTCTGCAAAGGGAGAGTCAGCAAAGCTGTCGGCTTCCACTTCCTGAACAGGATCCTGGACTCTAGGAATATTCTTAATCTTGTTATGGAGTTTCTGAATTTCTTGGAGCATAGCCATCATGATGGCTGCATTTGTCTTGTCCATTCCTGTATTCGGATCATTTTTCGGACCAGGGGTTGGAGTCTTCTCCGGGGTTGCATAATTGGTGAAATCAATTTGTTTGATGATAGATGAGAATGGGGTTCCAGGCTCAAACCTAGTTTTAGAGCCTGATGCCTTATCCTCCAATTTCTTCTTCAGGGCTGACTCTGACTCTTTGAGTTTTTCCAACTCAGCCTCTGCCTGGACTGCCTTTTCCCTAATTGATTCCAATTCTTTGATCTGGGCCAAGGCAGCAGTCAGCTGATCTTCTGTGGTTGGTGTTGACATCTTTTTGCAAGAGTATTGATAAAGGATTGAGAATTTTTTGAAGTTTACTGAACTAGATGCCCCACGGTGGGCGCCAATTGTTTTATCCTAAATTTGCCTGAATGAATCTGGCAAGCTAAGAATGAAGACGGGGTATCTAGCTCAAGTTTGTGAATGCAAAAAGAAACAAGTAGAAAATGGAAATGATTTTATTAGATATAATTCTGAACAGAACAATACAATTAACTTTGTTGAAATAAATAGAATTACAATATAGTATTATGATATGCTTTTGTGAAAGTGATCGTCCCCTTTACAAATGATCCTCTTACTATTTATATGGTTTCCTTGTGAACGTTTAATTCTCCAACGTTTCCCTGGATGCTGTTGGGTTGTTCCGGATTAATAGGGCACGCCTCCTATTAATTCGTTTAACTTGTCAAACCTCAATCTTCCGCTCTTTGACTATTTTGCACACGTTTTCTAACGCTCATTAGGGTTTTGACTGGGTCTTCCTTAAATGTAGTTCCTTGACTTCCTTCCTTAGATGTGATGTCCAGGGCAAATGAGCTGCAGGGGATTCTTTCTGTTCCTGCTTAGTTTTGCCTTTACCCTGGCTGGATTTGGCCTTTGTTTTATGACTTCTGATATGTATTTGTCCGGATTGTAGCCGTGCTGTTCTCCTTATGCTGCCAACCTAATTTATAACCTGACCAGGCTAATATGGGCTCAACAATTGCCCCTTAACATATTATTCATGTCAAGTTATAAATTAGGCTCGACAAACCTGACCAGCCTAATCAAGTTATAAAGTCAACATGACTCAAGAAAGAGGTAACCTTGCTAGCCTACCAACTATTCTTGTTTTTCAGCACCATTTTCTGAGATAACTTGCTGGCCTACCAACTATTCCTGAATATAACTCTTTTACTCTTTTGACTGGTTCAAGCGAGGATTGAAGATGTGCTCCACGATTGAAGTTATTTCTCATGCTTAGTGTGTCTTGTTTTGTTCTTTGCCTCTTCATGCCTACCATTCTTCTACACCCTCTTTTGTTTTGTCTTGGAAGCTACCCTTGTATTTTACCTTCTTATCTTTTGTAGGTATTCCTCCTTTTCGTGAGTTATCAACCTCGGTTGAATGTTTTAGCATTTGGGGAGTTTATTTGTGGTTGACCCCTATCCCTCGTTTTGAGAGATTGTCTGGTTGACAAAGTTTTGGTAACATGGTGAGAGGTACCTTGGTGGTCGCTATGCTTGATTGCTTAGATGTAGAGTAAGTGTGTTTGATTGGTGAAATTTTTGGGTATAAGTGTGAGTTGTACCGTCACAAAGGTTGTGGAACTTGACTTTAAGCAAGTTTGTTTGAATTGTGGAGTTGATGATTGCAAAGTAGAGTGGGTAAGCCGAGCTTATGGTTGGCTTTCGTAATCACTTTGGGTATGAGGGTTGATAATGTGGATGCTACCATGTGAGTAATGCTTGTTGTGGGCTTATTACTAAGTCTAAGTGAGTGAACTTGAATACTACTTAAAGTATGAGATACGAGTGAAACTAAGCTACTTTTGGAGAGTTTTAGTTCATGTTTTGGAAGCTATGATAGATAACGGTATGGTTGACACCATTCGTTAAGTCAAGGAGTATCGTTTCACTTTATAGTGTTAAAGTGTGGAATTTTGAGGTAGTGAGGAGTTGTTACAACTAAAACATTGTTTCTTGACAAGTCGGTGGTGAGTAAAGTTCTATGATGTCGGATTTGAGAGAAATATTTTGGGATGTTGATGACTATAGCAGATTGGCGATGTGATTTGATATTAGTTGGCTCTTAAGAATTTTTGAGTTGAGAAGGATTTAGTAGTAAGAAACTTTGTTAATATTATGAACTTGGAATCTTGAGGTTGTGTGGTGAGAATCTAAGATAACGGGATAGTGTTTCGGTTGAGTATAGTTTCGCTTTTGGGAATCCGTTATATGTGAATGAGTTAGATGAGCTTGAGATCTAATTAATTTGTCGACTTGGGTGATTGCGTACCTTTATCCTAAGAGTTTGTGGTAGAGTGGACTTCTATGAAGTGTGATTCTTAAGAGTGGGCGGTTGGCTTGTTATTACTGGAGTTGAAAATGAGAAGTGAGAACCTTGTGAGAATTTTGAGGATCTTAAGTCGGAAGTTTATGAGTTTGAGCATAAAGCGACCCCTTGAATGTTAGTGGGGTAACCTTGATGTTGTGAACCTTAAGCCTTGGAAAGTGGGTGAGTTAAGCCTTGACCTCCCTTTGTATTATATCTATACTCTTTACTCTCGTACTAGCATTAGTGAACCATACCTTTATACGTAAGGCTGCTTACCCTCTTCTTGTCTCAGTTATCCCCTTACCTCTAGTACCTTTTCCTTTGCTCGTGGTTTCGTTATTTTTGGAGTACATGTAATTGAGTTTCATCCTTTGTTGTTTCGCGCATTCTTTTAATCTGGTGACCGTTTCCCTACCTTGTTGTTACTCTTTGACTCTTATAGAGTGGTGGCCTTGTCGGCTACGTTGTGGAACTAGTGGGATGCGTTTTGAGGATTGGTGGGTTTTGATTTTGTCGAAACTGGATGTAAGAGTTTGGGTTGGCATTTGAATATGTAAAGTGAGAATTTGACAGATAGAATCCCAATGGTGGTAGTAGTTTCATCTCTTGGTGGTTACTTGTTTAAATAATTGGTGATATAAGTGTCACTTGGAAGTTTGAGTTGAGCGTGAGGTTAGTATAGTCGTTACCCTTTTGAGAGTATTATGGTAGTTACCTAAGAACCATGTTAGGCGAGAGTTTTGCTACTTTTGGACTCGTATTTGAATATTCACTTTGTGGTAATGAGATTCGATAGCCAAAGTTTTTGGGATATAATTATATGTTGGGATCGATGGATGTTGAGCTAAGACGAGTTAGATGATTTAAATGGGTGTCTTGTAACCTTATGCTTAATAATATTTATGATTTGGGGAATGTCATCATTATTTGTGCTTTTGACTTGGGATGTATAACAAGATTTTGTTTGATTGGAATGTTAGAAAAATCAAGAGCTTTGAATGGATATAGCCTTGTAGTAGTTTTGATCTTAAGTTCATGGAAGTTATTTTGTGGGTATGTAATATTTGGGAGTTGTTAAGTCACGATTGTGGTGAAGTGTTTTATTTTGGGATAGCTTAGGAGTAAAGTGAAGAGAGTTAGATTGGGGAAATCTTTAGAAGTAATGTGGTTGTGATTTTGGTTACTATGGATGTTTGAGGAACCTTTCGGGTGACTTGGTTGTTCATGTTTTGAGTGTGTGCCGACCCTTTGTTGTCTAGTTTTCCCTCATCCTTGACCATAAGCTTTACCGTTGATACCACTCTTACTTGTTCGTTGTGCTTCCCCTTTGAGTTTGAAGCTAGTGTCCTATGAAGTCCTTACACTATTTAACCTCATGTTGACCTTATCGTGGCCTTCTATCCGTGGAAGTTCGGCTCAGTCCCCCCCTTTGTTTATTGTACGTAGATTTTTCTATCGTGATATGTGATTGTTGTAGCCGAGTTGCTTTTAATTTTGCTCAATTTTTTTTAACTAAGTCGGATTCATATTTAATTCTTTGTCAAAGTTTGACGTTACATTCTTGAAAACTTGACCTCTTTTAGAGTTTGAAAATGGATCTTTTACTTTCACCGTGACTTTTTTCGAAAGGAAATTTGAGTGGATTATCATTTTCACTTGGTTTTAACGTTGATAGGACGTTGGAACTCGTTATTGGAGACGTTTAATAACTTGTTCTACGCTTATCGGCAAACGGTTTTGTATTTGACCTTGTCTTTGATTTGGAATGTTGATGTTCTTGAATGCGCAACGAGAACACTTCCGTTCCTTTGACGAGACTTGTACTTTTGGAAAGTTCTCCTTGAAACTTTTCGAAGGATTCTAATCTTTATGATATCAAACCTTATAAATGTTTTGATTGTCGATTTCGAAAATGTTCGACTTTATCTTTATAACTTTTCGATTCTGCTTTCAAGTTTCGAGGACGAAACTTTTTAAAAGGTGAGATGATTGTAACACCCGCGAAATTCCCGTTTCGAAATTTATTATATAATTAGCTAAATTGTTATTTAATTAATTACTTTAACATTATTTTTATAAGAATAGCCTTCTTATGATTTTTTGTAGAATTCATTACCATATTACATAAATAGAGTTTATAATCGGATTCTACGCAAAATTTGAGTGGAGACCGAGTCTTTTGTGTTATGGGTCAAGCCAAGTCAAGATGGGTCATATTAATAGGTTTTCTTGTATGAATATAACCACTTCATCTCCCTCCAAAATTTCAGATTTTTCTCCTCGCCAAACCTCCTTTAAAACCCATTCTTAGATCTAGTCTCAAAATCAACATATCTCCTTCATCCCTCCACCAAATCGCTTCATTTTCGCACCATTCTTCTCCTTATCTCGCCCTCCTTGTTTCTATGTAAGAAAAATCTTACCTTTTGAATCTTTTAGAAAATCCATCTTTTTGTGAGATGAGTTTTCTAACCCTTTTTGTCTTAAACTTGTTTCTAGGTGAAAGCTTTAGTATTTCGGAGTAGTGTTGAGTCGGAATCGTATTATTTGAAGAGTTTAAAGGTAACGGTGATGGGTTACTCGGTATTATATCAATTTTATGTGTGTATATGTTGTAGTTAACTTACATGTTTGTTGAAGTTTGAATCTTTACATGATTTACATGTTTTAAATGTTCTTTGTGGTTGAGTTGGTGTGTGAGACCATGTTGTAATTGTTTGAAGGAAATTTATAGTCTTTTCGTCACATGGATGTTCACATGTATGAAATGGGTTGTCTACATATGCTAATTTGAATATAATCCGTCTCAATCATACTTATTTCACATGTTTTAATTATGTCACATGATTGTTGGTTGGAATTGTTGGATTTCGAAACAATTGGGTAAAGTTGGGTGGTTGTGATTGATGATGTTTTATAATGTATGTAGATGTTTTTTTTTTGTTTTTTTTGGTGAAATATGAAAATTATATTAAAATAAGAAATCAGTTACATACAAAGACACCAATACAACGATTAAAAGGGAGCTCCCTCCATTACATCCATTCAAAATCTAGGCAACCATACATTAGTACTAAATTTAGACGGCCATTGGGTATTAAAGCATCTAAACTTAATCTTAGCTTTGACACTCTCCAGCACCTTCTCGGGTCTCAAGATCCAACCATCAATTCTACACCTATTCCTTGCATTCCAGATGTGATAAATCAATGCAATAACAGCTGCAAAGGCAATAATTTTCTTCATCATGGATCTGCATCTCCAGTTAAGCATCCAGTTCATGATATCAGTGACTGGAATTGGAATCCCCAGCCAACTTCTAAGTAATGACCAGCATCTGACACTAAATTGACATGAATATAAAACATGCTGATGATCTTCAAGTATCTCTTGACACATATCACATAGCCCATTCTGAATTACTCCAAATCTGAATAATCTGTCCTTTGTCATGAGTCTATTCTGAATGGCCAGCCAACCAATAAAAGAGTGCTTAGGAAAGCTCACCCTATTCCAGATTATTGGCCACCATTGCACCTTAGTCTGAACTCCAAGTAGCCACTTATAACCCTGAGCAACAGTGTAATCACCATTGCCATCATCCCACAGACCATCCTTATACCCAAACTTCATCTGATCCTTCACTTGACAGATCTTTCTCCAAGTCCAACTAGTATCTAAGGAAGGAATATAAGTAAACCACTCATGTCCCTTAATATAGATGTTATTCACCCACCTAATCCACAGGTGATCAGCTTTAGAGGCTACCCACCAAATTTACTTTCCAAGCATGGCAATATTCCAGAGTCTATAATTCACAATACCCAACCCACCATTCTGCCTACTCTGACAAACCTTCTCCCAGGAAACTGCAGGAGATTTATGGTAATCTTCATCACCTGACCATAAATAATTCCTGCAAACTTGTTCTATCCTATCAATAACAGTGGTAGGGATAAAGAAAATCCTGGCCCAAAATGTATGCAGCTGAGTTAACACAACTTGAACCAACACTAACCTGCCTGCATAGCTCAATTTCCTGGCACCCCAACCGCTTATCCTCTCCACTATCTTCTCTACTAATCTGGTGCAATCACCAATAGCCATTCACTTGTAAGAAATTGGAATACCCAGGTATCTAAAAGGGAATTCTCCTTCTTGAAACCCAGAGATCCCCAGAATATGAGTTTTCTCCACATCAGACATTCCATTAAAATAAATATTAGACTTTTCGAGTTTACATAAGGAAACAGATGAAGATCTAAGTGTTTTAGCCGTGTGTCACCGAGGGGTACAATTGTACCCGGTCGGGTACAATTGTACCCGGTCGGGCACAATTATACCCGGTTGGGTAAAATGTGTTTTTTGGGTTTTGTCGCCGAGGGGTGAAATTTCACCCGGTCGGGTACAATTATACCCGGGCGGGTAAAACTTTTCCTGCACTCTCGCGTTTTACTAAAATGGCCATACCTCCCTCGTTTCTTACTCATTTTGGACGTGTGACCTACCGTTAGAACCGTAAGAGGATGAGCTATCACGTCCAGTTGGTTTCATCTTATTATCATGTCTAAAACCCGAGTTATGCCCGTTTAAAGTTGACCCTTGTTGTAATCGAGTTCTATACTTGTTGTTTTAAGTTGGGGTTTAGTTTCTTGTGGGGTATGCGTATAAACGTTGGTCCTATTACATATGTATGCCTCGGGATTGGGTTATTTACGTTTTGTCTCGTATTTCGTATTACTTAATCCATTTGTTATCGTTTGTTATATTATACTTAAGTAACATGTGAATAAGAAATGCAATGTTTATTCATGTAATAAAAGTATGAAATGACGTTGTATAATTCATATTTCGAGTTGACTTACTCTTCCGTCTCATTTTAGGCCTTTGGTCAGGTTGTGTGGGCCATGTTTCCAATTTGAGATTGTAGTCTTCATTAATGACAATTATTAGTTAGTTGTGTTGAGTCGTGTTCCAATGGAATTGTCATTATACTATACTTTATTGCTTGACTTGTTTATACTTTTCTCGTTGGCCGTTTCTGCCGAGATTTGGTCATCTCTTTCTCCATCCGCCTTGCTTTGGGTCTTTGGTCAGGTTGTGTGGGCCATGTTTCCAAAGTGGAGGTTACTCGGCCTTAGGTCAGGTTGTGTGGGCCATGTTTCGAGTCTCGGATGCGATATGTTATCGTTTCTCGAAATCGGGATGTACACCCAAGAGTCCGGCGCCAGGTTTAGACTAGGACCGTACAGTTATCATCGTCCTACCGAGACGAGTTGAGTTTAGAGTTGTGAATGTCTTGCACTAATGTTGAAATAGTTTGATATGACATGTTTCATCGGAATTCGTACTCGTATTATCTATGCTTCTTTTGGTCATATCGGCACTAGGAGGTGAGATACAAGCCTCTTAGTATCAATGTGATCGACGAGATTGATGTTCCCATTCGTATTTATGGTGAGATGCAAGCCATAGGTACGCTTGTGACATTAGTAGCCACGTCCCGTCATTGTTTGTTAAATGGTTTCAAAGTAAATGGCTACAGTTTTCTTTACATGTATTATATTGTTGGCCTCTTTTACCCATTCCACATGATATTTACATATGTATGTCTCATATGCCATTGTTCTTGTCTGACCTCACATTTATTAAATGCTATTCTCATGTTGTAATGCTTATGTTGCTTGGTTATGTTTCATATTCTATAATATGTTCTTGTCTATCTGTGTTTTGATATAATATGGCTGGGAGAACCCTGAGTTACTCCCTACTGACTGTGGCATTCATTTTAATGAATGAACAGGTTGCAGATCGGTGTTTGTCTGGGGTTTACGATGAGTGAGCTAGCGAGCGTTGTACTTACAACGATTGACCATATTTGTTATAGTTTCTAGTAGCGTTTAGTAATGCATTTGTTTATTACCAAGGGATCGGGATCCCTTGCTTTTATTTAAGTTGTTGTACAAAAGCTTTCTTATTTTAAGTTTTGGTTCTTATGTTTGCAGTGACTCCGTGGTTTTACAAATAAAGTTTTTAAAATATCGCATTTTCCGCTGCAAATATGGTGTTTACTTTATTGTATAACTGCGGGGGTTCACACGCTCAACCGGGTGCACTCTGTGCCACTTGATCAAGTAACCGCCACTCCACCGACTGCCTTTGAGCAACTCGATCGAGTAACCAAGCAAATAAACGAGGTATTACACTGGTTTCGTCCTCGTCAGCATGTGTTTCTTCATCATCTTTAAAATCAATGGCGAATTCCTCAAGTGACAAAGAGTCGAAGGCCGTTGCAGCAGGAGCTGAGAGCCCGGCCATAGCATCTGTCCAGCACACTGTTGCAGTCAATAACTCTGGGCAGTTTCAGCCAGAATTAGGGGTCAACAAGGTTCAGACAGGTTAAACCACCAGTTGCCATCAGGGCTAGATGAAAGTATTTTTAATTGGCAAGAAGAAAGTCCAATACATCCAAGGCAAGTTTCTAGGAAAAACAGACAGAAATTGAGTCACAAGTGAATGCAAAAAATATGATAAAGGAAAAGCAAAATCTCCTCTTTTGGTTAGACACATTGAGGCTATTTGCTAAAGACCTTTTTAGCTACTCCACCAGAAGCAACAACATCAGGAATAAGGGACAAGGAGATTTAATTTCTTCACGTTCTATTCTTTTACCCTGAAGAAGCTGGAGCTAAAGAACAACTCAATACAGCAATAACACTGCAACAACATCTATGTATGTTTTATTTCAATTGTTTTCATTTCACTTTGTAAAATATTGTTGTTATTTTGTTAGCTACCTGTAACAAATCTTGACCCTTAGATGTAGGTTTTATGTCCTGAGAACAAAAGAAGAGGCATATATAAGGACCTCTACCTCGTTTGTATGAAGGCAGCTTATGTTGAATGAATTAAACCTTTGAGACTTTCTCAAACAAATTTCAAACTTGTGCCGTTGTTGTAGTTTGAAGTCAGGCTTGGTAAATTTCCTGCGTTTAACTCTAGAAAGTTGATCAAAGTCTATTATTGGTGAAGTTAAATTAGTCCTGTGCCCTGTTGATGTGCTTAATTTTGCTGTTGATTTGATCTTAAATTCCTGTGTTCAACTGTGATTTTTAAGTCTATTTTTTTTCGATAAAAAGTAAGTATATTAATAAAAAAAAACTGTCACCTTACATCAAGAAGTAGGCGGCCATGAGGCCCATATCTACTACTTGACCCAAACAAATCAAGTTGGCCCAAAACCGAGCCCAACCTCAAGAACCAACAAAAACCAACAACAAATCAGAAAAATAGGAACCCTAAGATAACACATCAAAACCAGATTTTAACAAATCCAGATTCCTTCTCTCTTCATCACCCCTATCTTCATCATCTTCGTTGAAATCGCTCAATGAACGCCCTATCCTAATCTCCCATTTGATGCACGGGAAACCTCAATAGACGGCGAGTAACATCAGTACGTGATGATCTGGTCCGTCACCTTCTCCGGCCTAAGTAAGGTATGTACATAATTATATCCAAGTTATTTCCCGATTTTCCCGTGAATATTTCTGTGGAAATGTAGTCAATAATTATATCCAAAATTTTCATTTTTTGCCTCATGAATTCCAAGTCTTGAAATATCTATGTAAACCTCATAATTTACTATGCAGCCATGCTATCATTATTAAATCCCTGAACCATCATTCTATAAGAAGTTATCGACTTCGGTTTGATAATATCAAATATTTTGCTTTTGCAGTTGGAAAAATCATTTCTAATGTCAATTTGAATAAGTGATGATGATCTTTCAAATAAAAAGTCACTTAGATGCATTGTTTTGCACTTAGCGTTTTTGTGAAAACAGAGGGAATGAAGACGAAAATGTATGGGTGGGAAGCGGCATAAGGGGTGGACCGAGGGTTCAAATTGATCTTCGACTCGAGACCTGTGGAGGGGATGAGACATATTCCTTCCTTTTCTTTTTCTCTCTTGATTTGTCTAAAACTCACTTTAACATATACCTTAATATAACAAGTGATTATATAGAATCGGGATCATGTACAAACTAAATTAGGGTGCAAACCTACGAACTAACTTAAAAACCATGACCCAAACACACGCGTTGTCACCAAAGATTCTCGCACTTTCCCTTTCACATTATCTCTGTCATTAAAGTATTCCCCACATTCATACTTTTTACCATCGTCACCCACCAACCACCACCACCTATCACCGGCGGCCTCACCGTCGATTGCTCCGCCAATGTTTTTTCGGAACTACTATTGTCACCCCCTTCCGTCTCTCTTTCTCTTCCCCTTCCTCCGTTTGTCCTCTCATTCGCCTGCGATCAAACCGCGGGTTTTCAGTCGAAGCCAACTTTGTTGGTCGATTCTTAATAATCCGACTACATTACTGGTGCGGTTGATAAGTATTTTACCTTGAATTTTGTAGATCTAGCATTAAGAACAGAAATGAGAACAACAAATTATAAACAATATTGAGCCAGAAATACTCCGACAAGTTGACGGTGGTCAGCGACGATGAGTTTTATTAGGGAATGCAAGATAAGCGCCGTCAACGGTGGCTTGTTTTTCTCTGGTATGCTCGGAGATTTCGCTGGTTGAGTGATGATCTCTGGTGACGGCAAGGTGGTGGTGACGGCTAATGGATTCGATGGTTGTCGGTGGATACATAAACAACACCACTAGATACACAAGTATATTACTTTGGATACACTTGCGTCTTTGTGTATCTACCTTTTTTTATGTATCTAACTTATTAATAGCGAGAAATTAGATCTGCTAAAAACAATGAATTGTGAATTGAAAAAAATCATAGCAACAGTGACTTTGTCGGAGAACGATGTGAAGAGTCTGCCAGTGATGGTGATGGTTACGGCGGCGACACGGCGGTGGATTGGAGCTGCCCAGAGAGGCTCGTGATGTCGTCGGCGCCGTTGTGGCGGTTGGTGATGTCACCGGTGAGTTATAAGGTGGATGGTGATGTGGCCAGTTTTGGTCAAGGTGGTTGACGGTGATGGCTGGGGGTGGTCATGGTGGGAGGCGATGGTAGTTTATGGTTGGAGGTGGTGATGTGAACATAATAGTTGCACTTTTACCCCCTTAACGGACCTCGTTTTGCATGCTTTTACGCACCTATTAGGGTCCTTTCATGCTCTTTAGCCTCCTATTTGCTCTTCTATTGGGTTTTGGCTTGTTTGTAGGCGGAGGAGCTAAATCGTGCACAAATGGAGCATTTCGGAGCTAAAATGACGATATCCAAGGACCTAGCATGTAGGGGAGACGTAACCAAATGCGTAAGTCAAGAAATGAAGCCAAGTAGAGAAGCCCTCACGGGCTAGGAGGACACCTCCACGGGTTTTGTGACAGGACGAAGCAAAGAGGAGCATTTATACCAAGAAATCGGGCGACTTGGAGAGAACCGGGGCGGGTCGTACCCGACCCGAGCGACTTCCTCGTGACCCGGGCAAGTTCGAAGTACAAATGCCCCGGACGACTTCCTTGCGACCCGGGCTGCCCCTAATTACTCCGCCATGTCCTTGAACGACACTCCACCTCTACTTAACCTAATCTTGTACTTAGTATAAATACCCAATTTGTAATAATTCTAGAGTTAGGCTTGACAAGCCCCCTTTAGGAGTAGATTAGAATAGATTAAACTTTAATCTTTCAACAATTGTTCTTCAATCTTTCCACAATTAATATTAATCTTTCAACATTCAATCTTTCAATACTTGTTCATTAGATTAGTCTTGAATCTCTTGGGTTTATGATTGAAGATTGGTGATAAATCTTCATCTTTATACAAGGATTCTCCTTTATTTATGTTCATCTCCTTTATGTTGGCCGATATACTTCTTAATCCCTTTATTTACTTGTTAATCCTTTGTTTGTTCACCAGGTTTATTCATATTATGATGATTGACACCATTTGTGACATGCTTAATATGATGGGTAGTGAGTAGTGACCTTGCTAGGATTAGTGGGGAATTATGGGGGAGATTAAAGGGTAAATCCATATATCATGATGAGTTGTTTGGTTGATTAAATTATTGTTGTATTATCTAACTTTCTAGTGCACATGTTATGCTTGATGAAATGCCTGAATGACAAAACTTGCATTGATTCTCTTATGTCCAAGCAAACCTTGTAAGATCAGAAGCCTCAAGGCTTGCTAGACTACCTTTCAACCTCCATCGTAAGATCGGAAGCCTCGGTGGTAGGTTAGACAATGCACTAGACTAGTAGGGGAGGTAGGGTGTACGTGTATCGCTAACCCTTCCCGACCTAAGGGTTGTAAGATCGGAAGCCTCAACCCTATTCTATTACGACCTCGACCAAACACTAAGACTCATCCCTTGGATTACCATTTGATTGCCCATATGAACCCACTCTTCCTAGTTCTTTCCTTTGGTTGTTTTAATCCTTGTTATTTATTGCTTTCATTCTTTCATTAGTTTAGACTACAAATCCTCCATAATTGTGACACTTGCATGATTAGGATAGATAGACATTAGAACCCAAAGCTCATCGTCCCATGGATCGACCTCAACTTACTCACTAGCTAGTTAGTTTGTTAAGCATATAAATGTGTTTGATTGAGTGAACATCGACTCGCTCATCAAAATGGCGCCGTTGTCAGGGACGGTGCTATGTGTTTACGTTCTTCCTTGTTTGTCTATTTTAATTAACCTTGAGGAACTTGTTTCCTCAAGGTCGTTTTTACCATTTTCGAGTTGTTTACTTTTTGTAGTTACTACTTTCACCCAAACAACAATGATGATGCAAGGCTTTCCACAAGAAGTGTCTTGCCATGGTGGATTTCTTGGGTATAATTTCAATGGGTAAAGAGGATTTGAGGAGCAAACCCATGCATACTTCCCTCACAACAATGAAAACTCCTACTATAACCCCAATTTTTCATGTCAAAACCCAAATATCCACCCACAACAACAAAACTCATAAAACCAAACCTTCCACAATCTTTCACCTAGCCAATTTTACACCCAACAACTGTAGGAAATCATATTTCACATCATAAAAATATCACATATTTGAGTTCAAATTTATAGTCATAAATTAGATCTTATGCATGCAATATTAAAAACATAAGATTAAGAAAATCGGTTTTCTCACCATCACATATGGACCGATTAGGGCACAAGTGAGGTCTCCTACCTCCACTTGTTCTTGAGCAATAACATATTGGATGATCCTCCTTAGCTCCTCTACTCGATCTATAGAGAGATCGATG
>JAGPOY010002323.1:0-15034 GCA_018983105.1 Silene uniflora | reverse complement strand
TTGTTGCATTGTATTACCCTACTCAACCTCGTGGTTGACCCCGTGTATTCGTGAACACCTGTGATGATCCAAATATTGGTGAGCAGACTTGACAGGTTTATGAGATAGGATGGGAGCTTGACGGGCGTGAGGCACTGGATCAGAAGACTTAGTAGTAGATGATTATTAGAAGACCTTCACTTTTAATTATGTCGTTTCCGCAGTTTAATTCTTTTGTAGTTTAATGTAAAGGAAGTTTGTCATGATTAAGTTAAATAATTTTATAAAATGCCATGGAGTTTGATTTGTTATTCACTACCTCGGGAAACCGAGATGGTAACAGTCCGGTTTATTAGGGAATGCCTTGCTAAAGACTCCTTAATAAATCGGGGTGTTACAATACGATAGTAGCTCCCGCCACGACCAGGCTATTTATATAAATATAAATATGACAGAGCTCTAAAAGCGGTCATTAGCCCGACTGAGTGTTCCAAACCGTCTGTCTATGTGATCGACTAGTCATCCCATATGACTCTATGGCACTTGAACTTGCCATCAATCGCATCACACTCTAGTTACTTCGAGACGTCACCTCATATTAGCAACTAGGGGCGAATACTATGTTAATCCAGTTCACCTTAATGGGGTTCAAAATTGTCTCTACAACCCATTGGATATAACAAAGTATAAGATGAGTTAATGAAAACTCAAACGATAAATGTGATTATTACATGCGAGTAGTCAATACCTGACTACTACTCTATATTCTATAATCAAATTTTATCTTGTACGTAGTAGTTCATCTCAACTCAATTGAAATGACATGACTCGTCATGTTAAACCTTTAAGAATGCTTTGGTTAGTAGGTTTTAGCAACACTTGACAACTTACCCAACCTTACTACATACATGTTTTCCTTTGTAATACATACCCTTGCATAACAAAACTTTCTGAGTACTCGTCTAGATCCAATCTGGACATAGGCTCTCAGCCTTTGAATAGCTCCCACGGTTTTCACAGTCTGCGGGACATATCCCTCTTGCACATTTCATGATGCAAATGTACTCAATTTTCTTTGTTCTTATTTCTTATTGTTCTTTATTGCCTAGAACGATTCTAGCATATCTACTCCTTAAATAAGATAGCCATAATGGTTCATCAACCATCCTTATGTGTTTCGAATATGGTTTTGTCGGAAACCTTACGCAATCTCAACTTTCACTTGTGTAACACCCTTACTCAATTAAGTGAATTTCATTAAAACACTTAGCTTTATATCCTTAATGCTTCCTCAAGTGCTTAAGGATAATTTACATGGTTATTAAGCAACTATTACTTAAATTTGATTGAAACAATTCATCATACTCAAAATATATGAAAAGTTATACATCGAATTCATCATACTCAAAGTATATGAAGAGATTTTATTGCCCATTTAATTGATCCGGTAGCAGAAGCAAATGGAATCAATCAAATACGTTCAACTCAATTGAACTAGCCACGAATCTTATCAACATAAGACTTCTGATTTTAACACTAATATCATGTAGATTTATCTCCATAAACCTCGATACTTTTGGATGTATTATATTACTCCAAAGTCTTAAATCATTCCTAATGATTAACATGTCTCCCACATATAAGACTAATCAAAATCACCGTAACTCCCACTAAACTTCATGTATAAACACAACTCCTCGACCTATCGAGAGAAGTTTTATCACATGATCAAAACGTTGACCACAACTCATTAGTGCCCTTCTTAAGACTATCTCTTAAGTTGCACATTATCTTAGGATTGCATGGATCTACAAAAACTTCATTACATGTATCGAATACATTCCTTCTTTTAGAATCTAATTCAAGAAGTGGTTTGTAGATTTAATTGCCAAATTTCATTACAATGAAATGCAATCGTTAAGAGGATCTGAATAGACTTAAGCATTAGTGCAAACCCTTTGCCACCAATCTAGCTTTAAAATATCTATAATA
Source organism: Silene uniflora (assembly GCA_018983105.1). Lineage (NCBI taxonomy): Eukaryota > Viridiplantae > Streptophyta > Magnoliopsida > Caryophyllales > Caryophyllaceae > Silene > Silene uniflora. Next base: position 13,063 of record JAGPOY010002323.1, on the reverse strand, counting down.
TTTTTGCATAATATTTTTGCATTCCCAAGTCAATAATATTGAAGAAATAAATTTCTTCAAGTAACTTCGACAATATCACTTTGGAGAATTATATTCGGATTGTATGAACTCAAGCCATTATTATGAGTTGTGACTTAGAACAGTCTATTTGTAAGTTATAGGTTCTTTACTTTCTAAAAGTAACACGAATTCATCATCTTCAACAAGATATGAGTTCAACCTTACCTCGTAGGTTCCGAAGCAACAACGTTTAAATGTAGCCAAGAAAGATTTGTTTCTTTCGGCACACAAATTTCTGTTGTGGCTCTTGAACATTTTCTCCCACTCTGTCTTCCAAAAATAGACCTGTATTTTAGAAAGACAGCATCACGAGCCACAAACCCTTTGTACACGTGATTATAAGAAATGTGGTCACTTGGTTGTTTCGGAAACTTACAACCACGGTACCCTACCATTTCATATCTTATATGAACCGTTTTAGTTTAATGGAAAAAGAATATGAAAGGCAAAAACGATAAAACCCCAAAATAAAATCAAGTAACTCAAAGTAACTTGATTAAAACTCAAACCATATCAAATAGGGTTTGATTCCTTCATCTAAACACATCTTATCCCATAATGTGTGTTAGGAGAGATAAATTTGTGATACTATATTACACATTCTTTGGTTTATATCTAAGTCACCACTAAGATATTCCCATGCATCACGATCGAATGCACAATCGAATCATGAGCCTTGATCTTATAATCCTTTAGGTTTAAGTACTTCACATGAAACTCCTTGAACTTCTTCAAAGATTTCTCTTTGTAACTTATTAAGTGAACACTTCGTGTCAACCTAAATCGTCGATAAAAGAAAAGAAGTAATGATAAACCTTATCTAGATTAATGATTTAAATCCTCGATTTCCTTTTCACAAAAGAGCACGAGACATCTTGCTTTGAATACAAGATACGCATACACCATAAGATTAGCAATCTAATGGTTCCAAGTGTACTTCCTAACTCTTGTGATTAAATGCGTTTATCATTCCAGAATTAGGATTTAATCTGGGATACCAAATTGAGTCTTACATCATCTATATGATATTACTGTAGTTTGGTTTAGAATATAGTCACTTTTGACTTGTATGAGCTAGCCATAAACCAAAACAATTTGGTCACAAAAGTGAAATCTCTTTTGTATCTTAACAAAAGTTATATTCTATTTTAGAGTTTTGTACTTAATAATCCTAATTAAGGTACAACTCTAAGACCAAAACTAGATTAAGCACTCAATGACTCTTATTTCATCTCTCGACATTATTTAATGCTAGTCGTCATATTATTCTCATCCTTTGTATCGAATACATAGATGAGTACCACCACCGGTATCAAATATTTGACGATGTGATCCTAGCAAAGATTATGTCGATTCAATAAACATTTAGAGAAGAAAGTTCCATTAGATGTACCACAACTAATTTGCTTATTCTTCAATGAATAGGGGTAGTTTCCCATTTAGTGTCCAACACCTTATAAAAGGAAACTTTATCGTTCGGGATTGATATTTTACTTAGGTTGAGCATTTTTTATTCACAATAACTTAACCTTAACCATTGTCTTGTATCAATTCCATTCAATTTTCTTCGTGAACCTCGTCTAATTCTTAACGTTTAAGAGAATGCTCCCACTCATTTTAATGAATCTTTACCCAAAGAAACACAAAATAAGAACTCATGAAGACTACTATTCAATTTATTCATAGAGGCGGTAGCGATATTTTGGTTAATTGCGATTTCTCACAAATCCAATTACCAAAACAATTTAATGTTTCATAAAACATTATCCATTGTAGTAGATACGTTAATCAAGAACCAAAAACCCTTTTGATTATGAACAACTTCTATCAATGCTCTTCACAAGAGATTCTAACAATGGTTGATACGAGGACTTGGAAGGAAAAATAAATTCGTCTTTATAAGCGATGATGTGAGGAGATTTGAGCTAAAATAGATTGACATCGTATATTGGTTGGAGTAAAACATAGAACAAAATGACAACGGTAAGATGGAAAACTTAACATTCATCGTTTAATTACTTGTAAATATTTTATATAAGTACATTTATAAAGTGACCTCAACCTAACTTTTATAAATGATTCCGAGATCCAAATTCATATTAAATTGGGTACGGTGAGCCGATTCATCCCTTATCAATATAATTCGGTGGATTAACTCTTTAATCGATTCTACACTAGAACTCTCGGTTGATAATATTACTCTAATAACTATCTTTGGCCCGGAACACGTGCAACAACAGTCAACACTCTTCTGTTGAGTACAACCCAAATTTCGAAGTAATAACACTTATTATTTACTTACCCAATGTAACAAGGTTTGTATTACGGTGAGCCGGCTTAACTCCCTTGTGAAACCGGGATTCATGGTTTCTACTATTTGGTACGGCCAAATTCTCAACTATTTCTTTAGCGTGAGGTCATGTCAATTTATTATCCATCACGTTTTAAGTGAACTAAAGCGGTGAACTCGATAATTATAATTGACATGGTCGAATAAACTCGATAATTTAATTAATGGATGCAAAGTTGTGGCGATTTGGCAATGCATGCAAACATATAAAGGAAAAATGCAAGCATAAACAATAAAATCCTAGTATGGCCTTTCCTAAAATAAAAAATCTAATAAACTATTACATATTCGGAAACCAACTCCATTGGTCCTTTGAACTTCAATTCATCACGCATCCCAAGAAAACTTCGTCTTGTCGGAACACCTTTCCGTATGGCACGCACCTTCTTTGAAGCATCTTCGGTTATAATAAAAATTACAATGCTTTTCTACTTTATACAATATAAAAAGAAAAACTAATATAATAAATAAAAATTAATAAAAGTGATACGAGATCACATTAATTACAACTGAATCGATATTCTCATACATTTCGGGCAATACCGATTAAAAACTAAGGTCATACTAAGTAAATTTACATAATTCAAAATTACATAATAAAATATATATATATGATAATCATATGTAAATATGCAGCATTATAATATGTATGAACATGCCAAATTTTAAGCCAAATCGCCTTATTGAGCCAATATCGTATATTAGGTTGCGGTTTGTACGGATTTGCGTGATTTTAACTTCTTAAAATCACAAAGTATTACATAAATCCCATTTATGTCCAAGTTAATCATCCTAACTCACTTAGGCTTCAAAATTCAGTCTCCACCAAACTTTGAACATTATTCAACTTGATACATTAATTATTGCTCGGTAATTACTCGTATTAACAAAAATTAAAAGGTAAAACCCAATAAATTATTAAAAATTATAAAAATTCAAAATTAAAATTTTGAACATTCTGGAAAATTCTCAAAATTCCAGATCTAAAATAAAATTTGTCTTTTATTAAAAATAATTTATTTCACAAATACATCTCATAAAACATGTTTTTAGACCAATAAATCCAAATTTATTATCAAATCATGAAATAAATTAAAATCCCAATTTTGTACATTCTTAAATAAATATTAGAACCTGGAAATGACAAATTTTTAAGCCATGGTCGAATTGTTATAATAATTACATAAATGAGATTCAAATTACCAATTTTATCAACATAAAATTAATAATCAAGAAAACCTCAAAATTTTCAACATGCAAATTTGGATCTGATGTTCATATCACATATTATACTTATGGGTAAAATTTTATGTCATGATATTCATTTTAGCCTCTTATGCTAAATTAAGTCACTATTTATATGATTTTTACCTCAAAAATCATAAATCATGCATTATAAGATAATAAAATCTCAAACTTTACATACTTTCTTTAAATATGTCATGTGACAACATATTAAAAATGCATGGCCTGATTCGTTTTATAACTCAAAATACCCATTTTTCTTCATAATATGACTATTTATCTCACAAAAATAATATCTCATGCAAAACAACTTTATTTTACACGAAATTTTTCAAAAAATCTGTAAATAATAAATATGAAAACATATCCAAAAATCATGGTACGATTAAACTTTTAACTATTTTTCGTTTAAAAATGACATTTTAGTCATAAAAATGGCATTTTATACAAATAATTATAAAAATGAACAATAAAAATCAATAAGTCTACTTTTGTGGCCTAAAATAAATTTAGTACCAGAAACTTTAACATGCAAATTTATTTTGTGATTTATCAACATAAAACACAAATTACAAGTTTTATTCGTTAATCAAATTAACTCGTAAAAACGATCTCGATCTTGCATGCAACAACCATGGACCTCTGATACCACTTGTTAGAAATCATATTTCGTGTCATACTCATATCACATATAAGTGTACAAATTTATAGTCATAAATTTAAGATCTTATGCATGCAAATTAAATAACATAAGATATAGAAAATCGATTTTCTCACCGTCACATATGGACCGATTTTGGGCACAAGTAAGGTCTCCTACCTCTATTTGTTCTTGAGCAATAACATGTTGGATGATCCTCCTAAACCCACGATCTATAATAAAATCGTCTCCTAAAGGTTCGTATCAAGGAACCGATCTTAACCTTCTTACAATAATTTGTTACTAGAAATTATATGTAAGTTCCCTTAAAATTATTACTAATATTATGTAATTACTACTCTAGTAATTTATATGAAATATTAGTAATTAATGATGATTTTATTTCTCTAGAATATATCTTTTTAAGAGAGAAGGCACAACAACTTCTTCTATTTTCTTTTCACATTTGAAAACAATTGGAAGAGTGTGTTAATGAAGGAGGGGGCCGGGTAGGTTGTAGAAAAGAGGGCTCTATGGAGTCCTCTTAATTTACTCAAAATGTTCTAATCAAGACAAACATAAGGACCACTTACAATTTACTTGTAAGCATGCTTGTCTCCAACATTTAAATACCAACCACAACATGTCCCCCAATCACAAGCTACACGGTCCCCAAGAAATAAGTCCGTCTTAACTCGTAACATTTGTTTATCGTAAAACGTGTTGATACGAGAAAATTTTAATCTTTTAAAATTTATCGTTTAAAATAAATTCCTTATCGTAACGTAATTTATATTACACGTTTCCCACTTTGGACACGGACTTAATCATTATAATTCACAACGTCTTGTGATCATACGGTGCCATTTCATATAATCGTAATTATCTCCCAGACAATTACATCATCAATGATTTAAGAATTTAATTAATTCGTATCGACATACAATTAATTAATATATCAATTAAGATCGAATTCCCTTAAGATATGACCATAAAGGGATCAACTGATCGCCATTATCATATGACGGTAATGTGAAACTCTAGACAGCCAATCATTACCGGTAAATATTCAGTTGACAAGGAGTAACTTTTCCCAATTTGTATTCTTTTTATGAGATTTAAATACGTAATTAAATTACTGTGATCGCAATATTGTCGAGGACACATCCTCCAACAATTTGTACTTCATTTCCATGTTTTAGTTCTTCCATTCGGTAATTGCATTTCTTCCTTTATTTTCTATTGTATTTTCATTATGCCTTCTATAACATTTTCTTTTAGTTTTATTATTAATATGAGTAGCTAATTTCTCTAGTCTAGGGACTAGGAGAGACATCTAATAAAAGTATATGCAAAATGACATAACTAGTAGATGCAAAATGTTGTTCATAGTGTTTCTTTCACATGCTCGCTTTGGTTAATATTAATCTTTGTTTAAAGCGCATTATCATTATTTAAGTGGGTTAATTCGTTCTATAAGTCGAGAGGCTCGGAACTTGAGTTAGACTTTGCATGTGTTAGTAGAGTGACCTAGTAGTCGAAAGCCTCTAGGACCCATTCTATGGTTGATGTTAATATCGAGATACTAATATTGTAAGACGGGTGTCTTTATGCCTAAACGTTTGAACAATGTTATCTCATCTCATGTTTATCGTATGCATTTACAACTTTTACATGTTGACCCGAAATCCCTTGATGCCTTTTTATTATTATTTTCATCTTTTAGTCAAACAATCAAACAAACAAACTCGTTAAATAATCGACCTAGATAGAAAGACTACTCATAGTATTATAATAGAACTACCAAACTTCCTTGTGGATTTCGACCCCTATATACTACATTCATTTGTTGTACTCTAGGGTATTTTTGTATAGGTGTGCGATAGCCTATCAATAAAACTGATGTCACGGAAATGTTTATGAATTTTATTGCCATGGTCCGAACGCAATTCTCAAAACAGGTTAAGACGGTACGGAGCGACAATGGTAATGAGTTTAATCGTATGGCAGGTTATTTCTTTCAACCTGGGATTCATTTTCAGACGTCTTGCGTCGGTACGCCGCATCAAATGGGCGTGCTGAGCGTAAGCGTCGTCACATCCTCAATGTTGCTCGTGCACTGCTTTTTCAAGGGAACCTTTCCATGAGATTTTGGAGTGAATGTATACGGTATGCCGCATATTTAATCAACCGTACTCTGTAATACTCCACTGAACCAAATGGGTTATTCGGGTGGGGTACTCCGTTGAAGAAGTCCATTGATAGGCTTAAAATCTGACTAGTGCTTAAAGGGATTGTAAGTACTAATCATATCAACAAAGTGCACTTTTTTTTTCTGGTTATCCATGCGAAAGAACTCCACAGTTAAGCGTGCTTGACTAGGAGTAGTCTTAGGATGAGTGACCTCCTGGGAAGGTTCCCGGGATGTGCATGAGTGAGGATAAAATGCGCTGGAAAGGACCCGTGTTGATCTGTGGGCAATATACACAGCCTGGCGTGCTACCGTGGCTAACATTTCCGACCCTAGGTTTGGGTCGGGGTGTTACACACTCCGTTTGCTCTACTCTCTAATAAAGCGCCATATGAGGTCTTGTTAGGTTATTCTCCGTCTAATACAAATTATCGAATGTTTGTTTGTCTGTGCTTTGTCCACAACCAAAAAACCCGGGGTGACAAGTTTGAACACCGCAGTCGTAAGTGCGTATTTCTAGGTTACCTTTACAATAAAAAAGGGTAGAGAGAAACAATTTTTGTATCCCGTGACGTTTGATTTCTATGAAGACTCATTTCCATTTGCTAGTTCCGATACATTGGCCGCTCCTCCTGGTCCTACTGATATGTCTTTGATGACGACACGTGCTCTTCAACGAGTTCCATTGTGCCAGCCTCCATCACTGAAACCAATGAAACCATGTATCCCAATGAACTTGCATCCACTGCTACTGCCGTGCCTAGCACGTCTGTTTCTGCTTCTTCGATCGAGGACACCACGGCTGCTTCTACATCTCCGAGCGAGGCCACCATGGCCTCTGTCCTTGGGTGTGGCCACTGTATTAAATATCCCAATTCTCGGTTCAGTGGATATGTTCTTGACACAACTAAAATTTCATCCCCCACAAGCTCACCAAGTCCGCTTTCATCGCCCTCAGGTACTCCTTACATTTTAGCAAATTATGTAAATTGTGATCAATTTTCGAGTCCACACAGACACTTCCTTGCAGCCATTACTACGGGTGTTGAACCATATTCCTTTAAAATAGTTGTTTGTGGCGATAATTGGTGTCGTGCAATGCAAGATGAAATTCGTGGTGTTTAAGACAATGGCACTTGGGAATTGACCGAGCCCCCATCGGATAAGAAGGCCCTTTGCTGTCGCTCGGTCTATAAAGTCAAATACAAGTCCGATGGTTCCGTTAAAAGATTTAAACCCCGCCTGCTCGTCTTTGGCAATCATTAAGCGGAGGGGTTAGATTATGGATAAACATTTGCTCCTGTTGTCAAAATGATGACCATACGGAGCTTTGTTGTTGTTGTTGTTGTGAAGAAATGTGAGCATCACCAAATGGATGTGCATAATGCTTTCTTGTCAAAATGGTAACCATTCGGTCAGGACGAAGACGAGAAAGTGTGTCGTTTAAAAAATTCTTTATACGGTCTCAGACAAGCTCCTCATTGTTGGTTTGCTAAGCTTGCTTGTGCTCTGCGTGACTATGGTTTTCTTTAGTCTTATTCAGATTACTCCCTCTTTACTTACTCATGTGCCGATGTTCTTTTACATGTTCTAGTATATGTAGATGATCTCGTTATTGCGGACAACGATTAGACTGATATTGTCTCTTTTAAGTCATATTTTAGTAGTTGCTTCCATATGAAAAACTTGGGTCCTTTGAAATACTTCCCGAGTCTTGAAGTCGCTCGGAGCACCGAAGGTATTTTTCCGAATTGACTTAAGTACGCTCTTGATATTATCTCTGAAACAGGCTTGTTAGGGGCTAAGACGGCTGATATTCCACTTGAACAACATCACACGCTTCGTACTGATGATAGTCCTTTTCTTGCTGATAATGAATGCTATCGCTGTTTGGTTGGCCGTTTGGTTTATCTCGCAGTGACCTATCTTGATCTCTCTTTCACTGTTCATACTCAAATCTCAATTTTTGCAACAACCTCGTAAAGCACATATGGAGCCTGCTTTACGAGTAGTGCACTACCTTAAAGGTAGTCCGGGTCAAGGTTATTTTGTAGCAATCTGATAGTGACTTTCATGTGTCTGGAAGGTGTCATTCTGATTGGGCTTGATGCATCGTCACTCGTCGCTCGGTTACACGTTGGTTCGTCTTTCTTGGTGCTTCTCCTATGTAACCCCCTCCTAAATACGGAATAAAATACGAGGAAAAGTAGCGGAAAAGTAGTATTTGAAAAACTTTTACTTTACTCTTTAAAAATTTACAAACGGGAGTCTACTAAACAAGAATAAAACGAGTAAGAAAGTAAAGCGTAGACATAGGTTCATACAAACCAAGTCTAGAAAATAAGGGGAAAAGATATCCCACGAATAACAAATTCAAAATGTGAGTCCAAGCATAAAAACATGATAAAACTAATAGTCCAAGGTACTCGCTAGCTCACACATGTCTTCACCCCATAAAGCACCAACTAATATCTGTTATTCATGAAACATGAATGCCACAGTCAGATGGGAGTAACTCAATGTTCTTCAGTCACATCACATCAAAATGAACACAACAAAGAACTCAAATAAGCAAGGCATATCAAACAAGGTGTAAATAACTTGAATATAAGTATACATGGGATCATACATAAATACATGATAAGCGTAAGCAAAGGAAAAGGATAAAAGTAAGCATATTCAACATATGAGACCAATGAAATAATCATAGATATGCAAGTGCGAATTCCAATGAAAGATGGCATTTGAAACTATCCAACACCATGCAAGACCTTTACTAGTCTTAGACTCAAATCCTCCCGGTAGGACGTCGATAATATAATACGGTCCTAGTCTAAAACTGGCGCCAGACTCTCCGGATGAACAATTCCAGATTCGACAAACGATAACATTTCGTATCCGAGACTCGCTATATAACCCAGACAACCTGACCAAAGGCCGAGTAACCTCAAATTGGCAACATGGCCCACACAACCTGACCAAAGGTCCAAAATGAGGCGGATAAAGAATGAGTTAACCAAATATCGGCAGAACGGCACGAGAGAGGCGCAAACAAGTCAAGCAATAAAGTATAGTATAATGACATTTTCATAGGAAAACGGCTCAACACAAGTAATTATTTAAAATAGACCATTGATACTTGGGATGTGATAAATAAATGAAAATGAACAAGTCATAACTCGTAAATGAAACATACTATGTCATTTCATACTTTTATAACATGGATAAACGTTTTATTTCACTTTTACATGTCACTTGAATAAAGCATAAACAAATGATAGTAGATGAATTGCGTTATGTAAAACACAAGGCAAAACGTAATAAACCAAACTCAAGTCACCCTTAACTTAACAACCCAAAACCGACATTTAACACATGAATGAGACATAGGCAAGGTGTTACAATGATGAACAAGTGACAACACACCATACACAAGCCTTAGAACCAAGGTTAATAGTCCTAACCAAAAAGAAACCTAAACCCAAATTCAAAGTGACAAGTTTAGAACTCGACTACAACAAGGGTCAACTTCAAACAATCGTAAGTTGATTTATAGATAGGATAACGAGGTAAAATCAATTGGATGCGATAGCTTATCCTTTTACGGTTCTATTGGGAGGTCATAAGCCCGAGATGGATAAGAAATGAGAGAGATATGATCAATTGGATGGTAAAATCAATTGGATGCAACGGTGAAGGAAAACAATAACCCGCCCGGGTTTGGACCCTTCTGACTGGGTTTTTGCTCGACCCGCCCGGATTTGATGGTGACCCCCGGGTTTGGATCCTCCTGCCCGGATTTTTGCTATACCCACCCGGGTTTTAACTTGACCCGCCCGGGTTTTTGCTAATCCGCACCCAATTTCATTCTAACTCTAATCCAACTTATTTTCTAATCTTAATACACATATAAAACCCATCAAACTCAACATGTTCTCACCCAAGAATGACTCACAAATTTCATGAATGTAATAGAGATGGATAAACATGGATTTGAGACGAAAATCAATAGTTTACATATTCAAACAACCAACTTTACCCAATTGTTCTCAAATCCAACATTTTCAAGCTAACAATTCTCATAACTCAAATTAAACATGTTAACATGGTATAATTAAGACGGGTTCCACTCAAATTAACATATGTAAACAACCCATGAAATTAACCCATACCATCCATGTGAATGTACATGTAACAAAATACTCAAAACTCTTCTAACAAACATAAGATGGATTCACTCACCAATATAATAAGCAAGAAACATGCCAAGACATGTAAAGATTCAAACTTTAACATTGAAGAGGCTAAACTACAACAATTAAACACACAAGTTTGACATAATGTGGAGTAACCTATCACCATTACCTTACTACCTCTTTAAGAAACACGATTCCGACTCAAGATTACTCCGAAATGCTAAAACTTCATCCTAGAAAGATGGAGGACGAGGAGAGGAAGAGAATGGTGCGAAAAACATTCGAATTGGTGGAGAAAAGAGCAAGTTATGGTGGATGTAGGGTTGAATGGAGGTCGTGTATCAATGGTGTTTGTTCAGAGGGAATTTTTCAGATTTTTAGATGAAGTAGATGACGATGTTATTGAGTGTTTTGAGAGGAGGAGGAGACTTATAGAGGCCCAAAAGCTATAAAAGGCCCAAGCCGCCCAACAACTCAAATTGAGTCAGATTTCGCTAAAAACACGTCCAAAAGTTAGCTATGCACCTAAGATGGATATTATTATCATCGTTATTATTATTATACATATAAACCAACATTTTTTATAAAAATAGGTTTAAAATATAAAAAAAATAGCTAACTAAATTATAAATGGCTAAACGGGAATTTTGCGGGTGTTACAACCTATCTCGTGGAGGACCAAGAAACAACATACCGTACCGTCTCACTCTCTTCGGTTGAGGCTGAATATCGATATATGGCTTCCGTTGTGTGTGAATCAAAATGGCTTAAGGGACTTCTTGTTAGTTTCGGCGTGTCATTTACTAGTCCTATGCAATTATATCATGATAATAAGTCTGCTAATCGCTTAGCTCAGAACCTCGTGCGTCTTCCATAAGCGCATGAAGCACATTGAGATAGATTGTCATTTTGTAGGGGATGCTATTACAGGCGGTTTGATTGCAATAACCTCTCATGTGTCTACCAACGAGCAGCTTGCTGACATCTTCACTAACACTACAAGAAAAACTAAAACAGGCGACTGATTTTTAGCGACTGAGCAAAGTAGTCGCCAAATTGGCGACTAATATCAGATTTAGCGACTGATATCAGTCGCTAATTTGGCGACTGATTTTTGTAAAAAAAGAATCTTATTTAGCGACCGACAGTCAGATTTAGCGACTGACGTCGGTCGCTAAAATGCTTTATAGTCATACGCGTCCTTTCTTCCCCTCTCTCCAGCTTTACTCTTTCAAACAAAAAAAAAAAGAAATGAAAACAGGCGAAAGGTGACACCGACGACACCTGTAACACCCCGTAATTTGGAGACCTTTATTATACGTTAAAAATAATATTTTAATCTATTTTTAATTTAATATTAATTTATTTGAAATAATAATAATTTGATAAAATATAATTTTATTTTATTTTGAAGTAATGTAATTATTTTTGATAGTTTAAAAATGTTTAAAGGTTCTTTAAACTAAATTTTAACATTTTACTTTGATAAAACCGATTTCTGACGAAAGACGTAGAATTCAGTTTTTCCTTTTCTAATGTTCGTCAGGTTAATGGATTTTGTCATAGGGCATATGAGTACTTAATCTTTTGGTAACGATGTGTCTAAAAGCTTTTACACCTTCGAAAGTGACGACCGTTGAATATTTCCGATTTTCGACGAAACGAACCTCAAAAGGTAAACAATTGAACCAAAACACCCATTTCCTCACCCAAATTTCGGTCACCCCTCACCCATACCCCCATTTCATTTTTCATTTCTCCATTTTCTCAATCTCTCTCTATTCATCTTCTCTAAACAAAAGAAAATCAATTTCATCTTAAAACCTCCCTTACAAATCCTAAAATTATCATAAAATCTTCGTTTCTTAACCAAATTCCATAAATTTTATAGTTTTGGAATCCTCTAATCACCCCCCATCTATTGGTATGATTATTTTTCATTTCCCCCAAATTTGTTTTAAGACAAATTTTCTAGGGTTTCGATTTTTAAGGCTTATAATTATGTTTTTGTGTTTTCTTATAGGTTTGGATATGAATATGAGTTAGGAGACCCATATGTGATTGAAGAAGAAGAGTAGATTTCATTTTAGAAGCTTTCTCAAGTTTATGTGTTGTCTTTTCTAGCGTAAGGTAACGATTCTGAGTTACTCGACGATTAAATGTTATATTTGATGTGTGTATTATGTGTTTTGTGAATTTTGATTGTTTACATGAATTTATGTTAGTGTAAATTTACCCTCTTATACCTTATAATTGCTTAATAAGCCTTGGAAAATTGTTGTTGTTGCATAAAACGGAAGTTGTATGCATAAAGATGGATTTTTGGCGAAAAGACGGGATTTTTACCCGTGAAATGGACCCGAAACAGGCCCAACCAGACC
>JAGPOY010002322.1:2636-17674 GCA_018983105.1 Silene uniflora | reverse complement strand
GATCAGAAGACTTAGTAGTAGCTGATTAATTAGAAGACCATCACTTTTATTTACGTTGTCCGCTGTAATTCTTTTGTAGCTTGATGTAAAAGAAGTTGTATTAATTAAGTTAAATAAACTATTTAAATTGCCTTGGAGTTTGATTTGTTATTCACTACCTCGGGAAACCGAGATGGTAACAGCCCGGTTTATTAGGGAATGCCTTGCTAAAGACTCCTTAATAAATCGGGGTGTTACAAGGGTACATAATGTGTTTCATGTGTCGCAACTGAGACGGTATTATCCTAATGCATCGCATGTGCTGGAACACGAAGCTATCGAGTTGGATGAGACTTTGACATATGAGGAGCTACCGATAAAGATTTTGGACCGTAAGGTTCGAAAGACAAGAAATGGTGAAACAATTATCGTCAAAGTGTTGTGGTCTAATCATGACATGGAGGAGGCTACATGGGAAGCTGAGCTAGCTATGCGCGAGAAGTATCCACTTCTTTTCGACGAGGTATGTTTGGTTACGAGGACGTGACCATTTTCTTTTAAGGGGGGTAGGAGAGATCGCATTGTGTTTTATACGGGTGATTAAGAGAGTTATGCGGTTTTATAATGAGTTTTATGCCGTTTTACATCGAGTTAGTTGGTATATAGATTTTATTTATATGTCAAGACCATAGGATGTTTTGCTGTTGGGGGATATGTGTCGAACTTCGGGAACGAAGTTCATTTCTAAGTAGGGGAGACTGTGATACCCCGTATCTGAATAGGGACTACTCGGCCGAATAGTGTCTACTCGGCCGAGTATTCAAAGTGGTTTCTGAGGCAGGAGGTCTGCCGAGTGAGTACAGGAACACTCGGCCGAGTATCGAGTACTCGGCCGAGTAGTACTGTAGCTCGGCCGAGTATACCTGACGGGCCGGCGAACCGACTCGAAAGTAATTAGGAATGGTAATTAATATAAAAGGAAACGGTAAGTCTTCAGTTACAGTTTTACATCTTTTAACTTCACAAAATCCCTGGAAGCCATTCCTAATCGCTTTGGAGTGAAGAACGATCCAGATCTTCACCTTCCGTCATCTTTAATTCATAAGTTTTGCTAGATCTAAACCTATGATGCTATAGTTATCATTAAATCTATAGTAGTTCTTGTGAATCGCTATTAGGGCACCATTTGATTGAGTAATTGATTGTTCTAGGCTGCTGATAGGTCCATATTTTATAGAGTTTTTCCCCACATTTAGCTCATGTTTTAGTTGATATTTGCACTTGTATTGAGTGATTTATTGAGCTAATGCTTCCTTTTAGTTATTTTGCTTGCATTTGCTAATTTTGTAGGAATCTAAGCATTTAGAGGCTTTTTCCACCATTTTGAGCAAGCAAATGGTCCATGGCATGACAAGATCACATTGAGTTGGTCCATTATACATTTCACTAATCATTTTAGTGGAAATGTAAACAATTGAAGAAGTTGAGCAAAGATCACACAAAAGAGGAATTGAAGAGGAGGCCTTGAATGTCACCATTTGATGCTCTTGGAAGGTCAAAGGGTGCATTCACGAGCAATCAATCGAGCATTAAGAGCATGGCTTCGGATTCCTTTGGCATTAACTCGAGACTTGAAGACAAAGAGCCATGGAATGCATGATCCCGATCGGGTTCACCTTGTCCCGATCGGAACGAGCCTAATCTAGGTGTAATTGCTTTCTTACGTTACACCTCCTATTCACTATAAATAGGAGGAGTTGTACGAGTCTTAGGCATTCCCTTAAATTAGATTAGAGCGTCATATATCTTCTAGTACTTAGTTTAGTCCTTAGTCTAGAGTTCTCATAATCTCCTAGTTTAGTTTAGAAGTAATTTAGTTATTAGTTTAGCATTACAACAATTACAATATATTTCCTTTAAACAATTGCATTTCAATTCCAAGTTTTAATTCAAGTAGTGATTCCGATTTCCATTTCCATTTCCAAGGTATTCTCGATTTATTTTATTATTAATCATTTCATTTGTTTACGTTTCGTTTCATTACACAATGTTCGAGTAATTTATGGCCTAGGAATTAGGTGACGCATATGAAAAAGTATTTGCAATCAAAGTAACTTGTAAATGCAATGTTGTTTATGTTGTTCCCTTCGTTTGCTAATATGCTCTATTTTATTCCGCAAATCGAGAGATAATGGGTCAAGAAGAATATATTGCATGCTAGGGTAGAGTGGATTAAATCGGGAGATCAATGAACCATTCTATGATTGATGATTCTAATGTCGAGAGGCGGGTGTCATCGATCTAAACAATTAACAATTTTATTACATCTCTTGTTTTCTTATGCATTTCACTTATTCAAATGTCGAACCTAACTCCTAGATGCTTTCTTTTATTAGTATTGTTCTTATTTGCTTTCAACCAACAACTCAATACAATCGTTAAACTCCACCAAGACATTATTCGTTCCATAACAACAATTAGTAATAAACCAGGATCTCTGTGGAATTCGACCCCTATATACTACATTCATTTGTTGTACCATTAGGGTATTTTTGCATAGGTGTGCGATAGCCTATCAAATTTTGGCGCCGTTGCCGGGGAGCACGGTTTTATTTGCTTTTAGTTGTTGTATTTTGTCTTCTTTTCTCTTGTCCCGAGGAACGATTGTTCCTTGTGATTTTTCTCACGGTTTTCTTGTAGTTTTAGTGCCTTTTCAGGTGGTGAAACTATCTCAACGGAAATCTTGTATTCATTCGATGGCCGTATTCACGTTTTTTCAAGATCAACACCAACCTTTTCATGACTATTTATCTCGTTTTGATGAATATGTTAATTATCTTGCTTCTCATGGTTTTATTTATCGTGATTTTGAATTGGTGTAGGTAGTGATTGAAGGAATGAATGCGGAATCTCGTGATTTAGCTCTTTACATAAGTGATGGGAAACTTTACCGCATGGGCATTAGAGAGCTTTGGACTTTCATTAGGTTCATGGCCGACCAATGTCGTATGGTTGCCCGTCAACAATCTTTGTTGCCACGTTTAGAAGAGGAAATATATGCTCGTCTTCAACGTATGTCCCGTCAATTGGATGCAAATGAAGAGCAATATGCCAATACTTGTCGCCGTATCCAACAATTGCTCCAACAATTGGGTGAAGGTAATGAGCACTTGGTTGAATCTTCCTCTCCTATGAACTCCCAATGTGAGTCTTTTTCTATTAACACTCCCGAATTAATAGATGACGATGACGATGGATCGAATTTTATTAATGAAAATCAACCCATTGTTATCTAATTTAACCCATTTTTGGTGGAGGAAAATGACTCATGTTTGATGGAATATGATGAGCCCAATTACGATGTCGATAATGAGATAATTCCCGAGAACATAAATTCCGTCGAGATTCCATTCATGTTTGATATTATTGACCCTTTTGTGGTTGACGTAGGATTTGATGATCACCAAAATGAAGTTAATTGGGATGAACCCCCCATTTTTGATGAATACTACAATTTTGAGTTTTCGTACCCCCGTTTTGAGACCATTTTTGATAACTTGTCTTCTAACAATTTGTTTTATGATCTCAAGGGTGACGCTCCGTCTCTTGCTGACGAGTGGAGTGATACGGTGGTTCTATACGGAATCTCTATTAAGCAATTTGATAAAGTTCATTCTTTATTGCTATTGCTAATTCATATTTTAATTTTATCAATTGCTTACGTATTTCTATGTCGTATTCACGCGCAGGAATATGACAAGCTTTTACGGACGTTGACGTGTTTTTTAAGAAGGACCGTCAATATTAGTTTAAACTAGTTTTATTTATGTTTTTGCAATTTATTGTTTTTATTAGAATTAGTAATTTACATTTCTAAATTAGTTAAAGTCTAGTTGAGTGTATTTTGTAGGTGAAAAGAAGAATAGGAAAAAGGAAATTGTTTTTGCACGCTCTCCCATGTAACACATCCCGTTCGGGGTCGTAACATTGATAAAACGGAGTGCCAAATAACAATTACGGAGGAATAGAAGTCAACGCCTAAATCAGGTCAAACTCGATCGGGACCGCTGAACCCGATCGGGAACGTGATTTCCTAGCTCGAAATGTTTTGTTTTAGCACGGGTATTTAGCAAAATAAGACTAAGTGTTTGCTCATTCTTTCATTTCGACGGGTTTGTTCTTCTTCTCCTATCTCTCTACTGCCTTCATCTCTTCACCATAATCACTCAAAACTCTTGCAAATCATCAAGTTCCAAGGTTCTAATCCATTCCTAAGATCAACAAGTAAGTTTTCTTCTCTATTTTCTTTGATTTCATCCTTTGAATCACCCATTTCCCCAATTTGCTAACCCTAAATTGATTTGGCAGAAATTAATTTTTCTCCTTATTTTGTTAGAAATTGGTTGTTGGATGGTTTCTTGTTGTTTGTAGAGTATGATATCATGTTTGTTTACTCTATTTTACTTGATTTGGATGAATTTAAGCTTGCCTTAAGATGAAAAATTTGTCTTAAAATTCCAGAAAGTGTAAGACAACTATGGCACCTAAAGGAAAGGGAAAGCAAGCTAGCAAAAGAGCTAGAGTGGAGGAAACTCATGTGGAGGATGTGGACATGGAAGAGCTTAGAGAATGGTATGATCCTACATATCCTAATGTGATTTTCAATTCTAGACTCAATATGATAATTGGTGTGCTTTGAGGGTCAAAGAAATTAAGATGACTAAGTTCATAAACAAGGAGTCTTTAAAAATTATGAAGCTTGATAAATTGACAAAGGCTTTGTTTGTTAGTCTCGGTATGAAGGATGCTTATGGTATGAACCATGATACATTTCCGGAATTGACTTTGGAATTTTTGAGTTCTTTTGAGTTTCATCGCTCTAAGAAGAAGGACTTTCTTTACCATGTCACATTTCGTCTTTTCAATACCGACTATAGATTGGACTTGGGTGACTTAGCTAACATCTTTGGTTTGCCTCATAGGAACCTACATTGGGAGACCCCCGAAGGCTACAATCCGGTTAACACTTGGAAAGCAATTTCCCAATACCCATTTTCGGATTGGAAACATGTACCCCATCAATATATTGACTACCCCCAACTTAGGATTTGGCAAAGGTTTATGGGGTGGACATTTTTGGGTAGGAATGAGCCTCATTCGGTGAGGCAATTGGAGGTTTCTATTCTTGGTTCATTTCTTAATGTTGATGGTGATGACCCTTGGGCAATTAACATCCCTTATCATTTTGCGGTTCACCTCACTAAGCAAACCAACCAAAAGAATCATGCTATTGTCTTAGGAGGTCTTATCACTAGGATTGCGGAACATGTTTGTGACTTTAACCCCGCGACTACCCAATTGGAAAAATTGACCAAGTGTAGGGAGAAGGGACGTGGACTTGACTATGCTTATTTTGAGTCTTTGAATTGGTTTAGGAATGATCACACCCGCATGGTTTGGAAGGTAGGTGCCCACGACACCATTACCTTACCCGGTGACGTTTCTAAGATTGAACCATTTGTGAAAGTCAAGCCTCGATCCCATAAGGACTACAAGAGACCTACTGTAATACCCGGTATCTTAGTGGCATGATTAGTAGCTAGTCAATGGTGAAAATGTGTTTTATAAATAATAAAATAACGAGTCAGGATGGCAATTGACCAACAATAATATACGATAATTTATATAATAATAGTACTCAATAATTACGTAATGATAATAATAATAAGAGTAATAATTGTATAATAATAATAATAGTAATATAAATATTTGTAACTTTCCTAATTAGTGCCCTATAACCTTAACCTACCTATATAAATAGATGATAACCTACAACAATAATAGACCTTATTCTATCATTCAAATCTGAGTAATTCGTAACAAAGAGGAGCAAAGAAGAGGAATTAGCGGAAGTTTCGTCTCAAGGTAATATTTTAAGACCGTTCATGTATACATACACCTTTGCTTTGCTATAAGTCGTTATTCGAACCACCATAGGATTAGCTAGTTGCGTGACTGTGACCGTGGATCACCAAGGGTTGACCGTAGCTCTTTTTGACCACCAGTGACCGGCGGGAAAGGGTTTTTCAGGCGGGTTTTGGCGGCCGTTGTATGGTTGTTTGGTTGCGATAAAATATGGTTTTTACCCTTTATTGTGACTCGACCTGACTCAAACTTGGGACGGTTGGACTCGTGGGGATAAGGCGAGTCTAGTGGTGGTTATAGGGTGGTCAAAGGTCGGATCTTGGTTGTGGTGGTGGCAGAAATTTATGTGGGACAGGGGAAAACAGGGGTTCGTGTGAGACCGTCTTAAGACGATTACCATGGCCATGGTTGTTGACTAACCTGGGAGTGGAGACCACTTATGGAGTCGACGTGGGTCACGGGGGACAACCATGGTGGCCGCAGGTAGTATTGGTGGCTGTGGTGGTCGTGGTTGCCCGTTTTATACGCGGTGGCCGTGTTGTAGCTGTTTGTTAAGTTGTCTTCAAATCGGGTTCTTGGGCAGCGTTTTCTGGGTTGAACCGTGACCCTAATGACCTTGGGTTTGGGTGGTGATGATGGTGGTGGTATGGGTTGTCCTTTGGTGGTCAAAGGTGGCGGTTTGAGTGGGGGTTAGTCGTGTTAAACGGGTTATTTGTAATGAGTCTAGGCGTGCTGTGTTGTTGGTGTTTGTCGTGTCATTTGCAGGTGGTGGTTAGGGCGTGGTTGTCATGACCACCGTGGCTGGGATGGGTGCACTAGGTGGTCCACGGTGGTGTGAGGCAGGAGGTTCGAGTGAGTGAGCGGGTGAGTGGAGGGGTTGTTGATTTCGGTTTCGGGTTTGGGTTGCAGTGGGTACACTCGTCTTAAGATGATTTTTACAGGTGGGTTTGCAGGTTATTAGGCTGACCGGTGGTGCTAGTGATGGCTGAGCTGAGTTGGGGTGGTCGTACCATGTAGCTAGGGTGTCGGATTGGCGGGTTATGCGGGTTGGTTGAGTGAGTTTGTTAATGGTGGTGTTATTTGGAGATTGAGGTCGTAGTGTTGTAGTATTGGTATATTTGACATGGGGTTCGATTATTAGACGAGTTGAAAATACCAATTTCTGTTATAAAATAATTAGTAAAATCGTTTGCAATTAATCAATTAATGTTTGCGTGTATTCGAGTGGATGGTAATTCAATATAATTATGATATTTGTTAGGTGACGGATTTGTTGAACGATTTGTGAAGATTACTTTTAGTAGATTGCGTAATTGGAGTATTTGCTTGCCAGGTAGGAAACTACTCAATCTTGTCTTATTTCTGTTATTGTTAAATGATGGATTAAATGTATGTTGTGGTGGATTGGTGAAGGATAAGTTTAACTGTTTACAGCCATCTTTTATTGCCTTGCTGGATTTTCTATCTTATGCCATGTTCTTATTTTATGATAATTTGGTTATGTTACCGTTACTATTGTTGGCTATTGTTGGAGTGGGGATATTTTATTTGGCTTAAGATGAGATGAGTATTTTATAGGCCAGGTACGGGGATGTGGAAGGGCCGTGGACCTGAGGCGGGACTGTGTGTCCATTAGACTGTGTGTCTTGGGGTGGACTGTGTGTCCAGGAGTATCCAGGCTGTGTGTCTGAGGCGGGACTGTGTGTCCAGTGGACTGTGTGTCTTGGTGTGGACTGTGTGTCCCGAAGTGGCTGTGTGCCGTGATGAGGTGAATGGTGTGGAGGATTGTTTACTATGTAAAAGTATATTACTCGATGTTTGCAGGTTTTGTTATTTTATACATTGTTTAGTTTTCCTACTCAACCGCGAGGTTGACCGTGTATTCGTGAACACCTGTGATGAACCATAATGGGAGCAGACTTGCAGGTATTGAGTTAGCTGACTTGGAAGCTTATGGGAATGCGTGAGGATTTGGCCAGGACTGACTAGAAGTCTAGATCACTTAGTCTCATTAAGTTGTTCGCGTTGTTTTAATTCCGCTGCGTTGTATTTATTTAATTAATAAGTTAATTTTATAAGTTTTTAATTTATCATTAAACATTATAATTTTAGTAAAGTACTTTGGTTTGTTTACCTTTGTTATTAACTACCTCGGAAAACCGAGATGGTAACAGCTCTATTTATCTAGGAAGGCCTAGCTAAGGCTCTTGGATAAATGGGGGTGTTACAAAGTGGTATTAGTGCAAAACGATCCTCAGGCCTAAACAAATGAACAATAATGAATATAGGATGTTTCTAATAAAATGAACCCCGGGTAGAAACTGTTAGGAGCCCCTCTTGGAGCGGTTAAGAAGCTAGCCTTAATTCGTACCTTGGCCCTCTCAGTTTTGAACCGGATACCTTGGGAAGGGATAACGAGAGATGGTTACCTAAAAAGAATGTTGGTTATTTGTGGGTCTATGGATGCTTTTGAGTTAGCAATTTTCGTAACATTGTTGCAGGATGCGGAGTTGAGGTAAGCTTGAGGTGTGATTGTGAAAATGAAAATTTGCGTTCGGATGTGTAGCGTGGGTGTTAGTGTTTGAATTGTCTTATGAATCGTCTTAAGGATGAATTACTTAATTTGAGATCGTACAATGATTGGAAGACATGTTAGTATTCCTGGAGTTATGTGAACGATTATCAATTGAGTTGTCTACATGAGTATGAATGAGCAAATATTATTAATTCAATTATTTACATGAATAGATTTTACACGTTATATGAAGTTGAAGGATCATGTCTAGTGATATGCGGACAGTGTTGCCCCGAAACCATGTTTAGTTATTTATATTTATGCATTCTCGTCTTTTGTTTAAGGTTCGTAGGTTACAGGGACGTAACCTTCTTTTTAAGGGCGGTAGGATTGTGAACATCTCGATAGTGTGGCTTTTAAGATACTTGTAGTGTTTTAATAAAGTGTTTATTTGAAATTTCGGGACGAAATTTGTTCTTAGGAGGGTAGAATGTAATAATCCTAAAGTTTTATGTTTGTTTGATACGATTGATACGATTGGACTAAGATTAATTCATAATGTTAGTATTTGTTTTGACCCCAGTGGTGTTTCTTAGGTAGTTTGAGTGAACTTCGAGGACGAAGTTCTTTTTAAGGAGGGAAGACTGTAATACCCGGTATCTTAGTGGCATGATTAGTAGCTAGTCAATGGTGAAAATGTGTTTTATAAATAATAAAATAACGAGTCAGGGTGGCAATTGACCAATAATAATATACGATAATTTATATAATAATAGTACTCAATAATTATGTGATGATAATAATAATAAGAGTAATAATTGTATAATAATAATAATAGTAATATAAATATTTGTAACTTTCCTAATTAGTGCCCTATAACCTTAACCTACCTATATAAATAATTGATAACCTACATCAATAATAGACCTTATTCTATCATTCAAATCTGAGTAATTCGTAACAAAGAGGAGAAAAGAAGAGGAATTAGCGGAAGTTTCGTCTCAAGGTAATATTTTAAGACCGTTCATGTATACACTTTTGCTTTGCTATAAGTCGTTATTCGAACCACCATAGGATTAGCTAGTTACGTCACTTGCGTGACTGTGACCGTGGATCACCAAGGGTTGACCGTAGCTCTTTTTGACCACCAGTGACCGGCGGGGAAAGGGTTTTTCAGGCGGGTTTTGGCGGCCGTTGTATGGTTGTTTGGTTGCGATAAAATATGGTTTTTACCCTTTATTGTGACTCGACCTGACTCAAACTTGGGACGGTTGGACTCGTGGGGATAGGGCGAGTCTAGTGGTGGTTATGGGGTGGTCAAAAGTCGGATCTTGGTTGTGGTGGTGGCAGAAATTTGTGTGGGACAGGGGAAAACAGGGGTTCGTGTGAGACCGTCTTAAGATTATTACCATCGCCATGGTTGTTGACTAACCTGGGAGTGGAGACCACTTATGGAGTCGACGTGGGTCAAGGGGGACAACCATGGTGGCCGTAGGTAGTATTGGTGGCTGTGGTGGTCGTGGTTGCCCGTTTTATACGCGGTGGCCGTGTTGTAGCTGTTTGTTGAGTTGTCTTCAAATCGGGTTCTTGGGCAGCGTTTTCTGGGTTGAACCGTGACCCTAATGACCTTGGGTTTGGGTGGTGATGATGGTGGTGGTATGGGTTGTCCTTTGGTGGTCGTAGGTGGCGGTTTGAGTGGGGGTTAGTCGTGTTAAACGGGTTATTTGTAATGAGTCTAGGCGTGCTGTGTTGTTGGTGTTTGTCGTGTCATTTGCAGGTGGTGGTTAGGGCGTGGTTGTCATGACTCATGACCACCGTGGCTGGGATGGGTGCACTAGGTGGTCCACGGTGGTGTGAGGCAGGAGGTTCGAGTGAGTGAGCGGGGGAGTGGAGGGGTTGTTGATTTCGGTTTCGGGTTTGGGTTGCAGTGGGTACACTCGTCTTAAGACGAGTTTTACAGGTGGGTTTGCAGGTTATTAGGCTGACCGGTGGTGCTAGTGATGGCTGAGCTGAGTTGGGGTGGTCGTACCAAGTAGCTAGGGTGTCGGATTGGCGGGTTATGCGGGTTGGTTGAGTGAGTTTGTTAATGGTGGTGTTATTTGGAGATTGAGGTCGTGGTGTTGTAGTATTGGTATATTTGACATGGGGTTCGATTATTAGACGAGTTGAAAATACTAATTTCTGTTATAAAATAATTAGTAAAATCGTTTGCAATTAATCAATTAATGTTTGCGTGTATTCGAGTGGATGGTAATTCAATATAATTATGATATTTGTTAGGTGACGGATTTGTTGAACGATTTGTGAAGATTACTTTTAGTAGATTGCGTAATTGGAGTATTTGCTTGCCAGGTAGGAAACTACTCAATCTTGTCTTATTTCTGTTATTGTTAAATGATTGATTAAATGTATGTTGTGGTGGATTGGTGAAGGATAAGTTTAACTGTTTACAGCCATCTTTTATTGCCTTGCTGGATTTTCTATCTTATGCCATGTTCTTATTTTATGATAATTTGGTTATGTTACCGTTACTATTGTTGGCTATTGTTGGAGTGGGGATATTTTATTTGGCTTAAGATCATGAGATGAGTATTTTATAGGCCAGGTACGGGGATGTGGAAGGGCCGTGGACCTGAGGCGGGACTGTGTGTCCATTAGACTGTGTGTCTTGGGATGGACTGTGTGTCCAGGAGTATCCAGGCTGTGTGTCTGAGGCGGGACTGTGTGTCCAGTGGACTGTGTGTCCTGAAGACTGTGTGTCTTGGTGTGGACTGTGTGTCCCGAAGTGGTTGTGTGCCGTGATGAGGTGAATGGTGTGGAGGATTGTTTACTATGTAAAAGTATATTACTCGATGTTTGCAGGTTTTGTTATTTTATACATTGTTTAGTTTTCCTACTCAACCGCGAGGTTGACCGTGTATTCGTGAACACCTGTGATGAACCATAATGGGGAGCAGACTTGCAAGTATTGAGTTAGCTGACTTGGGAGCTTATGGGAATGCATGAGGATTTGGCCAGGACTGACTAGAAGTCTAGATCACTTAGTCTCATTAAGTTGTTCACGTTGTTTTAATTCCGCTGCGTTGTATTTATTTAATTAATAAGTTAATTTTGTAAGTTTTTAATTTATCATTAAACATTATAATTTTAGTAAAGTACTTTGGTTTGTTTACCTTTGTTATTCACTACCTCGGGAAACCGAGATGGTAACAGCTCTATTTATCTAGGAAAGCCTAGCTAAGGCTCTTGGATAAATGGGGGTGTTACACCTACTTACCACCTTACCTTAGGTCCTATTGTGACTAGTTCTTCCGTCCCTCACCGTAATATAGGAGAGTCTTCTTCTAACCCTTCCACTAACCCCTCTTATGGTTATAATGATTATATGATGAACATGATGCGTGATTTATCTATCAATGTTAATAGCATTAGTGATGACCAACGACTTGCCTTGTCCCCTATTTATGATCATTATGCTAGGCAAGGTGTTGTTAGGCACCAAGGCCCCCATCCTTTCTGGTTTAACTGGCCCCTTAGTGGGTATCCCTCTGCTAGTCCTTTTGATGCAAGTCACTGCGCATCCGGACCGGATATGTGTGGTACGAATTATGGTGTGGAGGCTTTTCAAGGAAGGTATAGCGTGAATGGAGGTTATGGGCGCTATGGTGGCTATAGTGGTGGTGATGAGTTTGTGGGGTATGGTAGTAGCGGTGGAAGGGATATCTATGGTGGCTATGATAACCCCTTCCAATTTGGAGGAGCTCTTGGTGAGGATGATGGTGCTAGTGGTAGCGGTGTTGGTGATGATGGTGGTGCTAGTGGTAGCGGCGGTGGTGATGATGGTGCATCCGGATCGGGTGGAGGTCAAGGATCTAAGGCTAAGTCGGGTTTTCGCCGCCTTTGGCCATTTTCTTGATGATGATTTGGAGGACCCCCCTTGTTTATACTAGCTTGGGGGGAGGCTAGCTTTTTAGTAAGTGTGTTTTATTGCTTTGCATTTTAGTTTTATTTTCCGCTTCCCATTAAACATGATTTATTTGTCTTTTTTATGTGTTATGAGCCATAGTTTTGGTTTCGTTAGAGGTCTTTATATTGACACATTGAGGGCAATGTTATGTTTAGCTTTGGGGGGGAGGGGGGATTGCATTTTCATGTAGTTAGTTTGCATTTAGGTAAAATTAGGAGAATTTTTGAAAAAATTTTAAACTTTGGTGTGTAATTTTTGCTCAGTTCTTGCTTGTCTTACTTATGCCCTCTTGTTTATCTCATTTTTTTGCTTGATAGCTTTGATTCTATTTTATTTTGACGGGATTATACATGCATGGGGATGTCTTGACATAGTAGGTGGTTGATGAATTTTGGACTTATTACGCTTGATCTAGACTTTAGGTAAGCTACAAATGATAAGGTAGAGCCTCCTTAGGACCGATGCATCCATATCCGGTCTCTCTTAGATGAGTGGTAGGTCTCCTTATGTATGACATGTGTTACATCAAAACGCATAAGTATGGTCCTCTATTCATTTTATTTGAGCATCACTTTCATTTTTGTATTACATTTTGAAGCCTTTCACATTGATAATTTTGCCCATTTTCTAGTCCCCCTTTTCACATGATTTATCCTAGCTACATCATAACTTGCCTACCCTTGTCAAGCTAGTAGCTACATTTTGGTGTTGGGAAGCTCGAATTGGGATGGTTTCAAATTATATATCATTGTGAATGAAAGTTGAAAAGAATTAAAAGCAAAGAAAGAGTGAGCAAAAAGAAAGAAAAATGTTGTTGCTTAAAAAAATGAAAAAAGAAGAAAGGAAAAAAAATGAAAAAGCAAAGAAAAGAAAAGAAAAATGTCAAAAGAAAAGATGTTGCTTAAGAAAAGTAGAAGAAGAAAAGAAATTCTCATGTTATTATTTTTTCACATTTTGGAGAAATTTCTTATGGTTTGTAATGTATAGAAGTATTTGTCTTCTAATTTGGGTGTTTGGGTTGGAAATGGTTTATCTAGATGGTCTTTGTTGCTAGCTTGACATTAGCTCCACAATTTCATAATTATTTGTTCCCCTTTATTACCCATCACAAAATAGCCTTCTACTACCCCATGGCTTCATTATTTGCTTTGCATTTTTTATTGTTGGCTTATAATTTGATTGTTTACCATGTTAGATTGCGGGCACATTCTCATGAGTCGAGGTTAGTTGAGTGATTTATCACAAAAATTGACCTTAAACACATTTTGAATTATGAGTGAATCGTGAGAATCCGAAAGTCACATGATCATGGAAAAGCCGAAAAGTCTATTTGAAGTTGTCCATGCTACGCCGTCGTATAAATCTCAACCATGCTTTGTTTTTCCTTATGCCCTTGTTGATTAGGGACGAGAGTCATTGCTTGATAGTTTCATGGGATTTACATGTTGGGATGGCTTGCTTGAGGACAAGCAAGCGTTTAGCTTGGGGGAGTTTGATAGGTCCATATTTTATAGAGTTTTCCCCCACATTTAGCTCATGTTTTAGTTGATATTTGCACTTGTATTGAGTGATTTTTGAGCTAATGCTTCCTTTTAGTTATTTTGCTTGCATTTGCTAATTTTGTAGGAATCTAAGCATTTAGAGGCTTTTTCCACCATTTTGAGCAAGCAAATGGACCATGGCATGACAAGATCACATTGAGTTGGTCCATTATACATTTCACTAATCATTTTAGTGGAAATGTAAACAATTGAAGAAGTTGAGCAAAGATCACACAAAAGAGGAATTGAAGATGAGGCCTTGAATGTCACCATTTGATGCTCTTGGAAGGTCAAAGGGTGCATTCACGAGCAATCAATCGAGCATTAAGAGCATGGCTTCGGATTCCTTTGGCATTAACTCGAGACTTGAAGACAAAGAGCCATGGAATGCATGATCCCGATCGGATTCACCTTGTCCCGATCGGAACGAGCCTAATCTAGGTGTAATTGCTTTCTTACGTTACACCTCCTATTCACTATAAATAGGAGGAGTTGTACGAGTCTTAGGCATTCCCTTAAATTAGATTAGAGCGTCATATATCTTCTAGTACTTAGTTTAGTCCTTAGTCTAGATTTCTCATAATCTCCTAGTTTAGTTTAGAAGTAATTTAGTTATTAGTTTAGCATTACAACAATTACAATATATTTCCTTTAAACAATTGCATTTCAATTCCAAGTTTTAATTCAAGTAGTGATTCCGATTTCCATTTCCATTTCCAAGGTATTCTCTATTTATTTTATTATTAATCATTTCATTTGTTTACGTTTCGTTTCATTACACAATGTTCGAGTAATTTATGGCCTAGGAATTAGGTGACGCATATGAAAAAGTATTTGCAATCAAAGTAACTTGTAAATGCAATGTTGTTTATGTTAGAAATCGTATTTCGGTTCATACAAATATCACATATTTGAGTTTAAATTTATAGTCATAAATTAAAGATCTTATGCATGCAATTAAAATAACATAAGAAGGAATCGGGTTTCTCACAATTGACGAAAACCGGTTTATACTAATTTGGACTCCTTCCAAAATTAGTCTTCGTAAGATATTCCTAGCAAGCTCCTTTGCTCCTCTTCTTGATCTATAGTGAGATCAATGCCCAAAGAT
>JAGPOY010002321.1:3283-18323 GCA_018983105.1 Silene uniflora | reverse complement strand
CCATGTAGTTTAATTAGTATAAAAGTTTGTTTTAAATTGATGTACTATAATTATTAGTGTAGGTTATAGAAATTCTTGATAATTGATTAATAAATGGTGGCATGGTAGATTAGGATCGTTGTTTGAATTTTGCAATCACAAACCCAATTACGCATTTTCAATTTTACACAAATTGTTGTGATCGAATTCCAATTAAAGTATATGAATTGCAATTTCAAAAAAGTATGCCGATCGAAAATCCAATAAATTGTATGAATCGAATTTAATTGGTTTACCGATATTTCCGTGTCGTTGCTCATGATTCAAATAGCTTAGATTTCTAATTATGTGTATGGATTTGAATAAATTGGAGATGGTTGTTGTGATGATAAGAAAGGAAAAAAGTTTAAAATTAGGAAGATTATGTCATAATTTGGACGATATTAGTAAAACTTGGGCGATATAATAAATCAAGGGTATGATCTAATTTTGTTTTTATTTCAAAGTTTGTGATGTCAAATCAGGAGATGAGACTGAGACAGACTGCTAGTGTTGCTAACAAGACGGAAATAGATGTTCCGCACACATTTGAGGGCAATGTAAAGAAGAGTACTACTTTTGATGGATCATGGACGCGGATATTTTATGTTTTTTTGGGTGTTCGTATGGTTAATTCGTTACTGGTGCAGACGTATTTTAACCCTGATGAACATTGGCAGTCCCTTGAAGTTGCACATGGCCTTGTTTTTGGGTATGTAGCTTTGGTTAGAAGTTCCAGTGAGTCTTGTGTGAGACTGTCTTGGACGCGAGACCAACCTAAACTCTTAATCACTCCTCGTTTAACAATATGTTTTATGGTTGATCTCACATGTGAGTCCGTCTCATATATGTTTATTGTTCACTGCACTTTGTTGAAGGCTGTTATTATTAGACTTACATTATTTAGCTTTTCGATAACAGATATGGACATCTTACGTGGGAATGGGAAAAGGGAATTCGTAGCTACTTGCATCCTCTCTTGTTTGCTATTTTGTATAAAGTCCTGGCTTTTCTTCATCTTGATACCCCTTTGTTCATGGTAATGTTTCCTTGGTTACGACTTTCCTGTTATGCTGTTGTAGTAAGCCTTTCGGAATATAGGGGTTGATTTATGCTGTTTCAGATGAAGGCACCACGGCTGCTGCAGGCGTTCTTTGCCGCAATATGTGATTTGTACTTGTATCGATATTCTGACATTCTTTTTGGGAATCAAGTTGCACAGTGGACTGTATCCTTGTTTCTTGTTTGCTCAACACTCGTTTTGACTTATGTTGCAATGTTTTAAATGCTGTTAATTCGTCCATGATAACATTTAAACTGAATATTACAATATTATGTTACCTGGTACTCGGTAAATGACCTTGTACCTTTGTCAGAAAAGATAAAGAGGTTGTTTCCAAATGGCCCATAATGATAATACATCAAGATTTGTATCAATGCCTACTACTCCAGAAATAAGAAGTGCCTCCATTTTGAGGAGTCATTTTGCTTTATACTGTTGAATGTTCCAAACCCGTAGAGTAGTGAGACCGTCAATTCCATTGAACACGGAGAATAATTATTTAAATTAAATGCTTTACTTATATGAGCTGTACTTAACCCTGATATAGATATTTTCCCAGTTCATAAACTGGTTTGTGTTTTTCTGTTGTACAAGAACTCTATCAAATAGCTTGGAGACTGTTCTTACTGTAATCAGTCTATATTACTGGCCTTGTTTGAGAGTCGGATCTAATCAAATCTCTCCAAGTTCAAGAAAGAAAGCTTTGGTTATTGCTGCGCTAGCATGTGCGATTCGGCCAACCAGCGCAATTTTATGGCTGTATATCGGCTTTTTAGAGCTGTTCACGGCTTCTGACAAATTGAAGTTCATCTTTCTTGAGACGATTCCTATTGGGTTGGTACTATTGCATGTATTTTTCTGCAGTCTCTTAATCTTTCATTCGTGTTATCATGGCCTAAAACCGATATATCTAACTCGCCTTGGACATGAAAAATGTTAGTGGTTAGTTATTTAGAAGTTACTTAAGTCGACAGATCCTTTTTATTATAGTCTGTTACTTGGTGATACATTATTGCATCGCCTTTCCCTTGTCCTCTAGTTCTCTTTGTTGCTTCTTGCCAGTTGCCATAGTTTGCCACTCCTGGTTCTGTTGCTACTAGTTGCAGTGTATTGAATTTTTGACGGTTCTGTCTTGGCTTGTTTTGGATGTAGTTTGCGGTGGGTATTTCAATTAAATTCCATCATTCTGCTCTTACCTACACCGTAATGAGTTAGTGCACACTACCTCTCATGGTTTATTTGGACGCAATTGTAGGAGGAAATATGAGGGTGAATCAGTGTTAAGAGATTTTAATTCAGCTTGTAAGAGGGAAACTGATTCGCTCCAAACCAACTTACTAACCAGACCAGGGACTAGTACTTGACAATTGACATCCAGCTAAATGAAACCTTTTAAGTTTGACCTTTCAGTCGTTCTTTTAGACTGTACAGCTGAATATGTTTATTTTCTTGAGGACCTGTGTTTGACTAACTGGTTTTCAGCTCTTCTGGTAATATTCATGACGCTCTTCAAGTTTTTTAATCGAGTCTCTTTCAAGTAGTTAATTCCCATCACTTTCCATTTCAGGACTGTAGTGCTTGGAATCACTTCTCTTTTGGATCGTTTGATGTATGGCTCTTGGATCATTGTGCCTTTTAATTTTCTAAGATTCAACTTCTTCTCCTCTGGTGGAGACTATTATGGAACTCACCCATGGCACTGGTACCTCACTCAAGGTTTCCCAGTAATGCTTTTCACTTTCTTGCCATTTTCTGTGGCAGGAATAATTTATTCAAAGCATTGGAAGCTCTCTGGTCTTATTGGATGGGTTATAGGGATTTACAGTATTCTTGGTCACAAAGAATTCAGGTACAGCTCATGTTCATACTCATATATTGATCTATGCTACTTTGACACACTTTGGTTGCGTGTTACGTGTCCGGCATGAACCACTCTTCAACACTTATATTTAAGCCACAAATTTAGTTCCTTGCAAAATAGTTGTGTCTGACGATGTGTCATGTTCAACACTTGCAGCCAAGTTGGAGTGATGTAGTTATCAATGTCTTTCCCTGTTCAGCATTTGTTTTTGCTTGGAATGAGTGAATATTATTTTCTCTGTAGGTTTATCTTTCCTGTGCTTCCAATAGCATTGATGTTCGCAGGATATTCCCTTGCTTCTCTAAGAAAACTAGATTTACCAATTGGTAAAGGCAAAAGGATCTCAAGTGCACATAGTAAGTTGCCGTCAAAGTTGCGACTATCTGTGTTTTTCTTGCTAGCAACCAATATTCCGATGGGCCTATATATGAGCTTGGTTCACCAGGTATCTTCATTGACTAAATTTTTCATTAAAATGTCAAGATTACATGTGGGAATTATGTTGGCATTTGAAATGCGGCAGTAACTGCCTTAAAAATGTGGTCGTAGTAACTTTCAAAACTTCTATTGCTTGGTCATGACTCATGATGCGGCATCGCGATCCTTATTCAATATCATGCTCCTCTATGTGGCTTGGTAAAATGTGTTTGATGTACGCTACCTAGAACACAAAGAGGTTTCTAGACATGTCACAATGACAATTGAATTAACCGCAGTTTTTTTATTATATAAGAAGTGTATCGACAGCTTAGTGTTACATTTTGCGGCATTCCATAACTTTCTAAAGTTAAAGAATAGTGAGTTTTGGGTATTATTAAATATACCTAGAAAAGTTAAAATCAAGGACGCTAAAGAGAAGTAGAATGCTTGAAGTAATTGGATTTGGGAAAGGGGTGCCCAAGAAAGTGGATGCTAATATTTCAGGCAAGTATTGCGGTATTTATACTACTTGTTCAGTTGTTCATGCTGCAAGAGAAGTGTGTTTACTTGAGAATGAAAAAGACAAAACTCTTTCAAGTCTTGCAAGTAAGTGAGCAAGTAAATGAATAAGTGCTAGCTAATATACTGATACTCCGTACTTAATTGTATGAAACTAAAAAGCAGCAGCCTGAGGCTCTTATACTCCGCCTTTGAAGATAAACAATTTTGGATAAAATGTAAATGAGTTTTTAAAATCTATTTCCCAACTCATTTATGTTTATCGGTTCTTATCAATCGTTTACTAGAGAG
The DNA here is from genome assembly GCA_018983105.1 of Silene uniflora. Lineage (NCBI taxonomy): Eukaryota > Viridiplantae > Streptophyta > Magnoliopsida > Caryophyllales > Caryophyllaceae > Silene > Silene uniflora. The sequence goes on along the minus strand of JAGPOY010002321.1, from coordinate 14,151 downwards.
GAACTGAAGATGTAATGCACTATCTTTCCAAAGAAGCACAAAACGGCGAAGTCAGGGGTGTACTCTTGCTAACACCTTGTCATGCTACACCTTATTATTCTGCTCTTCATCAAAATCTGCCAATGCGCTTCTTGGACTGTACACCCAGGTTTGAACAATTGAACTTCGGTCATGATTTCCCGCTTAAAGGAACATTTTTTGCTTTATCTACTACTCTTCGCAATGAAGGTGCTTACCTTTCCCTTCTTTTCATAATCAGTGAACAAAGAGGAGTACCAGATGAATCGGATCGTTTTATGCTGGACCCATTTGCATTTACATCAGATTTTGCAAGAAATTGGTCATTACCTAGTCACATTGTCATGTTTGACTCCGAAGAAACGAAGTTAAAAGGTCTTCTAATATCACTTAACTTCAGAGAGGTAAATCTCACACTTTAAACTTCTATTTGCTTTCTGTTTGTTCTCTCTTTCTAGGCCTCAGTTATATTGGTGGTGTGGCAGGTGAAACGATTTTTTCATGCTCAATTCAAGGTAGACCGAGATCTTCAAGCAGCAGTTGTCGTGTACGCATACATGGGCTGGTGATGGTAGGCTGTATTATGTTACTCCAACATTTCACTTTAGTCGCGTGTCCGACACGGCACGGCCCTTCCACGCTTCATTTTAGACCAAAAGAAGTGAAAATATCGTGGAAAATAAGCATATCTGACACTCCAACACCTTGCCATGTCCGATACTTGCAGCCGAGTCTGAGTCACATGGCTGTTAACCATGTCTTAAGAGTTCTCTGATTCTGATTTCTTATGTGGTAGTTTTAACCCCAGCTCTGTAGTAGGAATGTTGCTATATGTTGATTTTACTTGGAAGAAATCATGTTTATTTCATTTAAGGTTAAGTTGAAATCATGTTTATTTCATTTACTTGTTAAGTTGAAGTTTATTCTCCAACGCTCAGACTTGTAACGCTACAGTCTACAGATGTGATCTTTGTCAAAATCCCTGAATAACCTGGATTTTACCTGGATTCAAGTTCCTCGCTCGTTTGCGTTTTTTAAGCTTTGAGTATGTGGTTCAAATGTGTATCAATACGTATAAAGAATGTTCGCATTTGGTCAGTGCAAATAAGTTTGGATTTGTGTATGCTCTAGCTGTGTCGCTATTGAGCCATCTACTGAGATCAGCCCGGGTGTTGCAATTTGCCATTTGACACGTCTTGGGTAATGCGGTGCTCCATAGTCCATAGTCCAAAAGGGATGGATATGAGTTACACGATACATCTCGTGACTTGTGTTGTCTTAAAACTAGGATAGAATTGGTTCGTTATCTAAAGTGGAGACTCTTGTTATAAAACTAGGTTAGAATCTGTTCGGTAGCTTAAGTGGAAAGGAATCGAGCATTTTAGGGTGTGTTGAACGTGGTGGTATAAATCTATCAGCTTGCCTACCAAACCATTTGTGCTAAGCGGCTCGCCAGCGTCTACTGTGTGGGACTTTTTGGCTGTCCGATGCCTAAGGGATCGCTAGTCGTCGTATGTTGCATGTGGTCTATTAGGCTTCTCACCATCCAATTGTAAATCAGGCTTGGTTAAATATCGGGAAATTAGAAATCCCTAGTCGACCTGCCCAATAATAACCTGTACTACTGAGTAAAAGACTGGGTTACCTCCTAATTACGTTTTATATACACCCTGGGGATGCACCAGCATATGTAACAATTTTCATATTAAGAGTTTAGGGTGTAATATGACCAAAAAAAACATTTGAATGGCAAATCTGGTAAATTTGAGAATGGAATCTGCCGTAAAATCATGCGCTTAGAAAAAGTATAAAAGGTAAATTATGTGATACATGAATTTTACCATAGAAAAAATGGAACACATAGGCTATACCTAGTTCCATTTTTTCATGGCGTGACCAGGGCACCACATAGGCTATACCTAGTTAAATTACTTAAAAGATCCCATTGTATCTGTACATGCAGCTGGGTGAGCCTCTAGCTGGTAAAAAGTCCGCGGATCCCTATGTTATTTCAGTCTTGGCTCAACACTGGCATGGTCTGTGCTACTGCAGCGTTTCATGTAGAAGTCGATTGTTTTCTGCTTTCCCGGGCTACAATTAGGCTGGCTACACGAGGGTTCTGTGGCTTTCCGTTTCATAGGGCTATATTTTGGATGGTTGTCTGTAACTTCCATCTTATTCTCTTCTCCATCCAGAACCTAAGTTGCAATAACAATTCTAAGATCATGAAAGTGCCGAGGAACAACAGCAGCAATTCATGAACGATAAGAAAAAATAAAATAACCTGTCCCAGATTCTCTAATTTGCGATGAACAACATCCCTGCATTTTAGGGAAGAAAAAAAAAACTCGTCAAAAACAGCATTATCATCACCTAACGCATTTCTTAAGTCACCTTATTATGGAAACCAGGAATTGAAAGAGGCCAAAAAAGTATACCAGATAATGTCATCAACTGTGTCATTTGCTATCAGATAGTAGACATTGACAGACGAGACCTACAAAAAAACAAAACATAAAAATGTATATCAGATAATATAATCAACTGTGACATCAAGTGAATACACAAAAAAAATGTGTTGTCGTCTAAAGGAACGTTTAACCTTTTCAGTGGTGAGCCAAAATGTTCCAATTAGTCTTCTAAGAAGCAGACTTACTATATATACCGTCACACCATGATTATTATAAGACAGTCTCATATGCAAATATGTCCAAAGAAATACAAGTTACCTGACCAATTCTATGAGCACGATCTTCTGCCTGTATCAAATCACCAGGGGTCCAAGACAACTCCGCAAAGATAACTGTGCTTGCAGCTGTTAAAGTTAGACCCACGCCTCCAGCTTTGATTGAAAGCTACGATAGTAGAATTTCCAGCCCCGGGACAAGACAAAAGAAAAACATTATGAGATTTTTTTGTAAATAAAAGCCTGGAATGAGCTTAATAAGGTAACTGATGCTGAATAGACGAAACAACTAAAGGATTGATAATCATACAACAGCAGCTCTTATTGTGTCTTTTTCCTGAAAATCTGTTACAAAACCTTGTCTTGATGCCGCAGGAGTGCTGCCATCAATACGAATGCAGCCAACTTTTTTCTTCTGGAATCATTTGAAACTCTGAAGTCAGATTATGCCAGACTAGAAGAAATTAAGCAAAAACTGACAAGTCTGACCTGGAGGAACTGGTGTATCGCTTCAATCATGGGTTGATGATGTGCGAATATTAGAAATTTACATCCAGCCTACAACGTTTCAGTTCGAAAGAAAAGCTCAATAAGATAAGAAGTATTTCATAAAAGAGTAAGAAAACTCCAACAAGACGATCATACAGCAAAATTTTCATCAATAAGTAGTGATGGCAATAGTACAATACATCTGATATCATACTCGACAGCATTTTGAAGAAAACTCAGCATAAAGTAGCATTAGGAAAGGAGATGGTCTTACTCAGATCTTAAATGTGGTGATGACTGACTGACTGTTATGGAAATGGGTGAGGAAGAAATACGATAGCCAAAAGGAGACGTGTGAGGGATCAGTATAACTTGAAAATTGGAGTTTAAGAAAAGTGTTTTACCAATAAGTTGATAAAATCAAAGTACAGAGATAACGAAGATAGAGAGGGCAAGTAAACCTTCAAAAATTGTAGAGAAAAAAAACAAAAACTGATAACTACTCCATACTGCACTAAACAACATTACTCTAGTGCCTCAAGAGCTCCCGCAAATTGCGGGGTAAGGGGGAGTTGGATGTACGCAGCCTTACTCGTATGTTAAAAACACAAAGAGGGTTTTTCCGGGTTACTCCTATTTCCCGACAAGTACTCCATAGTGCACAAAAAAGGTTAAAAAAAAATTGGTGCGCACACTGGTTAACGCTGGCTTAGATTTAAGTCCCAGGAAACGAAATACGATATCCCGGCAAATGTAGGAACTTTTGCTTGCAAGTTGCAACACATAATTATGGCTTACATAACAAAACTGATAATATCCAATATTGTGAAGTATCATACAAGCAAATATCCTTGTTTGTCGGCTTTGTCCTACTCTTCACTCCTGTGTCTCTCATTCTCTTACATGTAAATCGTCCTCTAATAGCAGATTTTTTGACAGGTTACTACGCTAGCAGGTATTTTTAAGAAACTCCATTTGTTCCTTGACTTCATTCTATCTGCTATACACCTTATCTATGTTACTTTAATACTTCAATTTGGTCACAGACTGCATGCGACATGTCCGACATTCCGACACGACACGACACTTCATTTTAACCCAAAACATGGACATTTTTATTTACAAAATAAATGTGTTGGGACACTCGGACACCTTGTCGGTCCAAAATTTGTAGTCGAATCTGAGTAAGATAGCTACTTATTATCTGAAGTATAAACGTAACATCTATGACGTACCTCAATAACTGTGCTCAGATACTCCAGAACAGCTGGAATCTTAGCTTCTGCAGAATCATTATATATCTGGAGTACAGTACAGAGGAGAGGCAAAACGACAAACAGTTGTTCAAGAGAGTATCGGTATGAAATTCAATACAATTGTGCACGCAAGCAAGTAGAGACCAATTATATACCTTATTAATGAGGCTCTTTTCAGAAAACTTAAGAGAGTCATGCTCATCCTTTGATTTACTAGCCTTTATCTTCTCTTTCAGCACACCTAACTACGAAAAGTAACATCAGAAAGTTTCTGCACCTGGTTATTAAAACTTTTCAAAGAGAAAATATCGAAGAAATCATGCACATGACAGGAAGAAAAAGTTGATTAGCGAGCAAAAATTGAGGTTTTCCTGTATGAAAAGCCAATGGCTCATCGCTGAAACCATGACAAAGCCATAGTCCCAAAGAATTTGACATGTACCCATTATATAGAGTTGTAGGACCGTAGATCGTACTAACAAATGGAAGGGAAAAAAGAGCATAAATCGAAAGCAAAGGGAGATAAGGTATAGAGAAAAGGTGAAAATTTTATAGATCTCCTTCTTTATGTATGATGACTACATAGAATATACCAAGTTGAACTGTCTCGTAAAACACAAGACCTTTAATTATCTGGATCTTAACAAACAACTACGCATATGAACATATATATGGACTAAGAGTTACTGATCATAACAAACAACTAAGCATAAGAAGCTGTGGACAAAAAGCTGCTGCATATACAGCATAAAACAAAATGTATCACCTCAAGAAAAAGTGTTTTGATTTGCTTCAGGTCCTTCTCTGCCAGATCCAGAAACACCTGATAGTCTCAGCCAATGTCAGAAGGTGGAGTGGAACTAACCATCACAAAGACAACCAAAAATGCGTTTCCATGTCTGAATTTAAAACTAGAAATCTAGAACGATGAGTTCAGACAGCATACGTCATCTTTCGGCGTGACGGTGCATTCCTTGTCCTGTTATCCATTTCTTTTTTAGTTTTTATTTCGCTATTTTCTAGTTTGGCCAGAGATTGTCTTAAAAAACTTATATCCATGAACATGGACCGGCCATTAATAAAAATCTATAGATGACAATGATTTTTCTTTTGCGTCTTAGAAGACTTAATATCCATGAACATGAATCAGCCATTTATAAAAATCTATAGATAACAATGAACTTTTTTGTATCAACCAAGTTAATTTGTCATCCAAAAAGTGATAGCCTTAAAGGTAAGTATCAAACTTCGTAAATTTTGACCATTTTTATGAACAGCAAGCTACTGATTAAACATTTAACTCTGCTCCGTCGCACTAGCAACAGCCAGATGTAACAAATGAAAACAAACTTTTTCCATAAACAATTTTTTGTAAGGGTTCCTAACCACATAGATGAAGCAGTAACAAAGATATCTTACAAAGCCGTAGAAGCTAGGGTGTAGAGAGACTCCAAGGGCACTGCAGCATTACCTGTTGCCTACGTTTTACAGGGAGCTCAGAAAGAACATCCTTCTTAAGTCTGCGTATCATCAGTGTTGCTTTAATCAAATTGTGCAATTCTTCATGGTTACTTGCCCCTTGGTATTGTCCAAATACACCCTACAAAGTCGAGAAATTTGAGAAGTTGCTCATCAATAACAGAAAGAGTGTTCAGCAACAAATAAGATAACTTACACCCCTACAGTATCGGCTGCCATATTCATGTACATTCTTGTATACATCAGGATACAAGGCTTCTAGCTGCACCAGGAAAAAAAAAAAAAATATGAAATGCAGCACAGATATAAGGAAAGATATTAACATGGGTCAGTAAAACAAAAGGCAACCTGCTTGAATAACTCAATAGGCCTTGATAAAGCAGGAGTGCCACTAAGTAACATTACATACTGGGCTTTCTGAAAATGTAAACAAATAAATTCACAAGTGGAAAATTTATGAGGAACAAAGTATATTGAACAACACAATAAGCATGCAATACTTCCTTCAGAGAGAAAGAGAGACCATTAGAACTGGTAGTGTGGCGGCTGTCCTTTTTGCTTGAGCATTCTTCAAATAATGTGACTCGTCCGCAATTACGACCTGCATAGCTAAGCAATTTCCATCAGTATTTCAGTACCCAGGTAATATAAGTTATGACGGGAAGTAACTGTAGAGTTTAGGAGGTAGAACTTAGAAGGGCTCTTATAGGCAGATAGTAAGACTTAGGGTTACCACATTAGATAAAGAGTTTCAATGAGAACATAAGCATACCCAAAAATAACCAATAGAGGACCACATACCAAGCCAGGAATATAGACACTGTCCATTGATGCTTAGCCTAAAGGCATGAGGAGAGAGTTGAAGGCGTGTGCCTTAATGACACGAGGTGCACAAATTTTGAAAAATAGAACTTTCCTCAACATTACCCTTTTTGGATTTTAGAGAGGGCTTACATGTAAGGAAGTAAAAGCTGGGGATCCGTGGCAAAATGAAGGGCATAATCAAAGTAATAGATAAGGAAAAAAAATATATAATAATAGCAGTGTGCCTCACTATGCGTGCCTAATCTACAAGGCGCACACTTAAGGTGCACAGAGGCGTTTTAGCTAGTGCTCGCTGAGTCTCCGACGAGGCATGCTTGTTTAAACTAAGCATAGATGCTAACTGCCAAACAGAGAAATAAAAGATAGACTGTCAGACGACATGGCAAATGAAGGGACAACCAACATCAATAAATGTGTTTATAACTCACACATCTGGAAAAGAAATAGATGGTAAAACACAGTGGCAGAAACTGTAAGTGGATAAGTTCCTCTTTTTTTAGGAGGCTTAGTTTGGTAGCAGATGAAAAGTAAGGACTTAAGATGTCATATTTAAATCATCCAGAAATTCAGTCAGGCAAAGCAGACACTTGCCTTGAATTGTGATGACATCAGCGTTCCCTGTAATTTGGGAACAGTATCATAGGAAATGATGTTAAAAAGGCCATCAAGACGAACTACCCCTTTCGTTGAGGATACAATGGAAAAACCAGCTCTATTTGATCCACCCCACTGTGATAATACTACCTGCAAAGTAAAATAATGAGATTACAAAAGCATGAAACTAAGTAACATACTGCAAGAACATACAAATACATCAGAAGGAAAAAGAGAGAGCACGAATCAAACAAATCGTCTAATCTGTGTGAGCCAACAACAAGTCCACAAAACAATAATGTGAGACATGAATATAAACATTACAGAGAAGCTTTCATTCAAACAAATGCAATCAAGTAATACTCTAAGCATCTAGTCATCCAATTCCTGTATGTATACATACATACAAGCAGCCTACAGGCGAGTTTTGCGGTAGCCAGAATATGATAAGATTGTCAGAAAAATTAATAAGAAAGAGGTATACATACAACAATATCTGATGGAGGAATATTTAACCATTCCTGAATCATCTGCCAGAAAAGTAAGAAATCATAAGTTTATGGAGAAAAAGAAGGGATTTCAAGGATGCAAACCCTGGGAATCTGGGATAGTTCATTTCAACAATAACGAAAATTAGTAAACTCACAGAAGCCCAATGCAATCGCAGAGAAGAAGGCGTAAGCACCAAAACTGGCCATGCTTCCCTGACACATGTGGTTACAGCAATCGCCTGCACAAAAAAAGACAACGCAGCAACAACAACATTACCCCAATGAGTCAAAGGCTCATCTGTTACCAGCTAAGGGGGAGTTGGGTGTATGTAACATTTTGCCTGTGTCAACCAATACTCGCTATACAATATAGACACAAACTAGTTTGGGGAGCACTTTGCTTTATTCCATCATACTCCTAAGAGTATATAGTGAATAGTGAATTTTACTCCATAGGATAACAGCAATCAATTGACTCCCTATGCAACAGAAAGATTATATTTGTGTTTTATGGCTTGAAGTATTGTAGCTACACCATATACACAGTCTTTCCCAAGAAATGAGTTCCTTCTACAAGATTCCGTCCCACAACTATCAAAGTTTCAAAGGCTATAATTCAATGGTTAACTACTTAACTTTCACTAATTTTACAGACCAACACTACTTCCTACGGTGACTTGCTGAGGTGGTCAACAGAAGTGGCATTTTGCCAACTCCTACAAGCATCCTTAGCTTACAAGGATGCGAGGCACACTGAGGCAACAATGTGCAGGTCATGAGGCAAAGGCGTGTGCCTGATAGACGCGCGGTGCACAGTTTTTTCAAACAAATTTGTATTTTCGAAATAAAATATTGTGTGATAATACCCTCTCTAGACTTAAAAAAGGCTAACATGTAATGGAGTAAAAGTTAATGATAATGTAGCAAAGAGAAGGGCATAATAAAATAACTAGTAGAAAAAGATCAAAATTGTATCGTAGTGCTCCTCGCTAGTTGTGCCTAATCTACAAGATGCACCGGCATTTCGGCATGTTTCACAGAGCCTTAGGCTAGAGGTACGCCCGAGGCGCGCTTTTTAAACTACGATAGCATCCAAGTCAACCTCTACAATTGTTTGGTTCTGCCACTTTCGGCAATGAGAAGACGACGAGGTAAGAATGGACTTTTTGAGAAAATATAAAAGCAAAGTCTTTCCTAGTGCAACATAGACATGTGTCCCAGATTCCAATTGGCCAACATCCATGTAACTTTAAGAGGAAAAAGTGGAGTGGGCTTGGAAATTTGACATCATGACTGAAGATTGGAAAGATACTCTTAAAAAGTTTATTTGTTCCTTTGTTTTAGGGCCTGTCCAAATCTTCAAAATATTTGTTCACTTTCATCTTAAATAAAAAAAAAGGAATGCTAAACTTTGTGCACGACCATGTACCCCTAAGCTAATAAAAAGTTTCTATTTTATATTAACTCGTAGTTTTTAGCTGTACCAATTATTTACCATAGAAGAGTGTAATTTTTATCCTTTATGCTAAAACTTGAATTTTTAGATGAGATTTGCACACATCTACCACTCTCAAAGCAAAGCAATCAAAAAGCTGTTTTACATTCGAAAATATCCGTACTTTTAACTGTCTAATTAACTACTCCAAATCATCAGTCTACGAAGGTCGAAGAGATAACTTGTAAGCTTCAGTCTGTTACCTGCAAAGTCTTACCCAAACCCATTTCATCAGCCACAAGGGCACGCCCTCCATGCTGCAACACAAACCTAATAACATAAACAGTAAGCACCAGATATAGCTTCTGATCATAACAGTGACTTACAAGAAAGCTGTACACGAAATTTTTTAAAAACAAAGGAAGAGAACATAATCATACAAACTTTTAGCCTTCAAGGTATTCTGGCATTAGCTGGATAGGATATTAGGAGGGAAAGAAAGGGGGGGTATAGAGGGAAGACAAAGGGAGGAATGGGGAGGGGAGGGGGAATGGAGCAAGTGTCTTCCCTAAAAATATTTTCTATGTTGGAAGGATTTTGATTTGAATCCCCACCCCAATTTTAATATCCAAACCAGGAATAGTGCATCCCTCCTGCTCCCACGCCTTCAAGACCCTCCATCCAAACAAGGTGTATAAAAAACATTAGCATTATCAAAAAACGTTTGCTGGAAGATACCTGACACCATCCCGCTGGAATGCTAAAAGCTTTGATTCAATATCAGTAGGGATCCTGTCATATTGATCTTTAAAATAATAAACTCAGTAAAATGCTACAGATGCTTTTAAATAAACATACCAATAAAAGTATCTTAGTTAGGCATGTGAAGATAAAAGACAATGGTTGAACAAGCATTTTTTATCCTCTAGGAACTAGGAAAACTCTGCGCTACTTCACTGTTCACAATGATTCTTCATGCTTTAAACAGAAAGAAAAAGAAAAAAAAAAAAGGAGAAACAACATCAATCCCAATTAGTCCCATGTTCCTCTCAGTCACCCCTGCACACATCTTCTCAGATCAGCCACCAGCTTATTTCTTCATACTAAGTAATCCCTTCATTCTTAATTTTTACTCAATATTAGTAGCTGACTAGAGCAAAAGAAAGTGGTAAAAGTCCAGAACTTTCAGATTCCTTAAAAAATGTGCCCTCCATACTTCTATTATCTTCCCATATCCCTTTTTAGCAGTTTTTTTTCTTCCCACTTCTTATCCTTTCCAAAATTAGCAAGTAGTTGGCTACCAAATTGTACTCTTACTAAACAAATCCTAAATCCCCTTACTCAACTCATTCACCCTCCCTCCATCAGTCATGAGTCCCTCTCCTTTTCATCATCACCCTTCACCATAGCCATGTTCTTCAAGCACACCAACGAGCAAATTTTCCAGCCAAATCGTCTGTCATTCTCATAATCACCAGCCTCCTCAACATTAACAACCTCCTATCAGTCTCCCTCAGATCTGGCTCCTCATCTTCTTCGTTTCTCCCTAAGATCCGGTTATCTAATGCGCTAGGTTGTGGTTCCGTGGGAATGTT
>JAGPOY010002320.1:0-15043 GCA_018983105.1 Silene uniflora | reverse complement strand
GAACCTGAACCAATGAACCAATGAACGTAGGGTGTCTAATTAAAATGAACCCGGGGAAGAGTTGTTTGGAGCTACCGCAAAGGCTTGGGAGACGTCCTAAAGTCGCAAATCGCCCATACAACTTAGAACCGTTCACCGGGGGGAGTGTCTTGTGCTTGGTTTGTTTTGTTTTATTTGCGTACTTCGTGTACGGCTGGATGGAGAATGCATGTGATGAGTTTAAAGGCAGTATGCGAAAAAGCATAAGAATGATATGTGAATTATGTGAATGGCATGATATAATATGATAAGATAAGGATTTGATTTTGGGTATATCTATGGCATGAAAATTTTGTGTTGGCTGATGAACATGAATTTTGTGATTTACATACATGGCTTCTACCTAGAAATATGCTAGGATACCTTATGATGCGTAAAAGGATGAAGGGTAGCACGAAAAAGGCATGACCCGACCGAGTATATGTTACAAATCATATTTCGACTCATACTAATATCACATATTAGTGTTTAAATTTATACTCATAAATTTTAGATCTTATGCATGCAATAAAAACATAAGTAAAAGAATCGGGTTCTTACAATCGTCGAAAACGGATTATACTAACTTAACGGACCACTTACTACAGCGTGCACCTCGTCCGGCAAGAAGGGGAGGTCAGTCAGATTGGGTGTTTCAGAGAGATGCAGGAGACAAAGGACACCTTCCAAAGTTAGTCTTCGTAAGAGATTCCGATTAAGCTCCTTAGCTCCTCTACTCGATCTATAGTGAGATCGATGCCCAAAGGTACGTAGCAAGGATTCGACCTTAATTCCCATAAATATTTTATTACTAGAAATATGGGGGTGTTACAAAGTGAATGACGACTTCGCCCACCACCAAGTAACCTGCCAAACCCAAGAAACTTCGAATTTCAGCTACATTCTTTGGTGCTGTCCATTTGGACATCGCCTCAATTTTTGCAGGATCCACAGAAACGCCGTCTTTCAAAATGATATGCCCCAAAAATGACACTTTCTCCGGCCAGGACTCGCACTTAGTGATCTTTGCAAACAGTCGGTTATCGCGTAGTTTTTGCAATACTAACCGTAAATGTTCAGCATGCTCCTCCTTAGTCTTTGAGTAGACTAGAATATCATCGATAAAGACAACCACAAATTAATCAAGGTACGAGCTAAAAATCCTGTTCATTTTATCCATGAATACTGCTGGCGCGTTCGTCTGCCCAAACGCCATCACCACATATTCATAGTGACCATACCTCAATCTGAAAGCTATCTTTGGTATATCTTCCTCGCGAATTCTCAACTGGTGGTATCCCGATCTCAAATCAATTTTAGAAAATACTCCAGCCTCGCTCAGCTAATCGAATAGATCATCAATTCTTGTCAAATGATACTTATTCTTCACCGTCACATGATTTAGCTCTCTATAGTCCATACATAGCCTCATGGTGCCATCCTTCTTCTTCACTAATAACACAGGTGCAAACCAAGGCGATACACTTGGCGAATGTATCGCTGTGCTAAAAGATCATCCAGTTGCTTCTTTAATTCATTCAATTCTTTTGGAGCCATCCGGTAAGGAGCCTTAGAAATAGGTCACGTTCCCGGTTTCAGTTCCACGTTGAAATCGATGTCTCTCCTTGGTGGTAATCCCGGTATCTCCTCTGGGAAAACATCTTCAAATTCTTACACTACTGGTATCTCATTTGCTATAGGTACCTCCGATCAATCATCTCGGATGTGACAGAAAATCATGGGACACCCCTTCCTCAGATAAGACTTCAAGGTTATAGCTGCAATACACTTAAACTTGGGTTTGACGACAAACCCTCGATAAGACACTCTATCCCTCTCAGAACTCCATAGGGTCACCTTCTTCTGATGACAGTCTATGCTAGCTTTATATCTACTTAACCAATCCATCCCGATAATTACTTCAAAACCATCTAAAGGGAATTCTAACAAATCGACTGGAAAGTCAACTTGTCCTATGACCAATGATACATCTTTGTATATTTTGTTACATGACACAGACTCCCCCGACGATATGAAAACATTATCCCTTACAGGCTCATACTCATCTAACCCCAACGATATGGCGTGACTCTTAGAAATAAAGACGTTAGTAGCTCCCGAGTCAAATAAAACAAAGGTCGGTACATTATTAATAAGAAAAGTACCCGTGACGACTTGAGCATCATCTTCAGCTGTCTGCTTATCCATCATGAATAGTTTTCCATTGCTCTTCTGGCCGCCACCTTGTATCGTGCTCCATGATGCAGTGGACTTCACCGCCGAGTTCTGATTGTTGACACTGCCCTGACGCTGGAAGTTACCCCCATTACCACGGTTGAAGTAGCTGTTATGGCTGTTGGATTACCCACCATGGTTGAATCCCGAGCCAACTGGCCTACTACTCGACATGCTCTGACTCGGCGCCTAAGAGTATCGGCCCTGCTGCTGTTTCTGGAAGCCAAAGCCTCCAGGACTAGTGCACTCAAATCTCCTATGCCCAGTACCACTATATTTGTAACAATGCGGCCCTGAGCTGCGACTGCTAGAACGACCGCCCTGGCCACTGAATGACGAACCACCATTGAACCCAGACCCTCCAAAATAAGCTCGAGCCTGGTTATAGTTACCACGCTTGAACCCAGATCCTTCATTACTCTCATTGTCAGCTTTTCTCTTCTCGGTCAGCTTCTCCCTAGTTTCCTTGGTCAACTTGACCATCCTCTCTGCATTAACAGCTCATTCGTACGAGTCAGTCAAATCTGTAAGAGGCCCCGCCTGCATTTTCTCCATGATCTTCAAGGACAGTCCCTACTTGAAGCGAAGAGCCAGATCCACTGGAGTCAATTCCAAGTCCTCAGCATACATCGCTAGTTCGGTGAATCGTTTATGAAACTCATCAACGGTCATGCTCTCAGCCATACGGAAGTTGGTGAATTCCATCCGCATCTTGTTCCTAATGTGTTCGGGAACAAACTTCTTTCGCATTGCCTTTTTTAATTCGGCCCAAGGAATTGTGGTACCACCATTCAATTGGTAATACTCAGGAGCCTCCTCCTTGACGCCATTCCACCGTGCCCCAGCCTCGTCCCGAAGATAAAACGCAACTTGCTCTACCTTGAGATCATCCGGAATATGAACTACCTCTAGAACACTTTCAATCTCACTATGCCAGTTCTAGAGCACATGGGGTTACTCGGTGCCCTCATAAGTAGCAGGATTAAAGCAAGAAACGGTAGTGCTCATCTTTGTGGCATCAACGACTACCTCTTTCTCCCTATTTTCGCTCTTGAGAGCTTCTAAAAGAGCCTCATGTTGCTCGATTAACCAAGCGGTTTGCTCCACACTCTTCTCTGTAGTCTTAAGATAAGCGGCTGATCTCTTTGGCGGCATTTTGAGCTGATATAAGAAGATAAACGCAAGCATTCAGCCTACGGCTCAAAATAAAGAATCATGCCCGCTATACACTGACTCGGTCGAGCCCAGACTTGGCTCGGTCGAGCTGAGCTAGCTCGGTCGAGTTGTGACTAACTCGGTCGAGCTGCTCGACATCAGAATGTTTACAGAATAAACCACATAAAACTAACCCGGTCGAGTCCCCCTTAGCTCGGCCGAGTCAGCCTCGCTCGGTCGAGTTGCCACCTAGCTCGATCGAGTGAGTTCATTCCAAAAGTTTCTAGGAATTCGTTGTAAAGTACCATCGAATTCTAGCTCAGTCGAATTACTTGCCCAGCTCGGTCGAGTCATACCAGATACGAGCTTAAACTACCAGCATGCTTTTTCACATATGCGTTACAACCACAATTTCTAGGCTCATGTTACCAATAAACCATCAACTATACAATCACGTTATAATTCATATCACCCTATATACATATTACTATTGCAACCAATAAATAAACGGCAACTATGCTCATCATAGATCATCTTTTACTCATCCAAGAATTGCATATATACATCTCGTTTCATCATATAATCGTGCTTTCACTCAAACAAATTGTAAAACATACGATAGCAACATGCAAACAACAACAACTTCCCTTGACACACCCATAGTGACCAAATAAGAGTTGTAAAGGCAAATATGCGGCTTTAGGACGTCTCCCAAGCCTTTGCGTTAGGTCCAAACTAACAACTCTTACCTGGGTTCATTTTAGTTTTAGACACCCTATGTTCATTTTGTTCATTGGTTATAGGTTCCAAGATCGTCGCTGTGATACCACTTTGTAACACCCTGATATACAAGAGTACCCTACCAAGGGCTACCCAAGCATATAAGGGCATTACCATCACGATTTTCCGAGATAGTACACATCATAGAAACAGTATCGAAACATAATTTAAATAAAGTTTAAAGTGTTACAATCCAAAAACAAATCAACTCCAAAAGAATAAAGGTACGATACAACTATCGTAAAACTGCTAACGAAACTAAGCTATGACAATACATGTGATGACACTGTTGTCCCAGCCCACAAGCATGCATCAACATCAAGCTTCATCACCTTCTCAGTCAACTGCACACCACTCCCGAATGGATCACCACAATTTTTTAAAACAATTAAACGGGGTCAGTCAACTGCATATAAATGTAAGCTAGTAACAACAGCACAATAACAATAAATACAAAAGCGGAAGCTAAGTACTCAATCCATCATCACTCCCCAACTCCCTTTCTCACACAAAAACCGACTAACTAGTAGTTCTACCAGATTCCTGCCGCAACAGGTAATCCATCACCGCCAGTGGGGACCGCAACCTTACCACTAAAACCCCCACTTATTCTACGAGCGAACCCAAGGTCTTAATGTGCACATCCCTCTTGGTCGAGAAATCCAAGAAGCGACAATGGGGCGTGAGACCACCTCTCGCAGTGACTCACTCAGCCGGAACCGCAATACTATCAACAATACATCTCAATCGATAATCACAATATGCAACCAATAATCCATCCACATCAATCAATCAACAATGATCACAATATACCGTCTTACAGCTATAAACAATCGACTGAGTGTGAAACCCTACCTTATTCGAAATCCTTCAAACAATCAAGCAAAGCAATCAAGTCAATTGCAGAAACCTTCGTTCTTCTACGAATCCGTCACCTATTAATAATAACTTCAATCAATCACAGATCCCCAATTACCCCTAATCAATCTAATTAGGGCTTCATAAACTAATATACAATAATCAAACCTTACGATAGAATACTTACCGAGTAGATCTAGATCGTACGAGATGTAATCTAGTCCTAGTCTTGATGCAATTAGTGTAGAAGAGAGGAGACAGTGAACATCGTTTAACTTTTCTTGAAATGTGTTTTAAAAGTTATTAAGAAGCTGATTAAATTAACTTCCTCTCTTATATCCTAATTGTCCAAAACCGGAGATAATACCGTCAGACCGCTAGCTCGGCCGAGCTACCACCTAGCTCGCCCGAGCTGGCTTAGCTCGACCGAGTCAACTATGACTCGTTCGAGCTACCACTTTATATAACCTTCTGTAAAAAGTCAGAATACATTGTCAGACCTGTCAGTAGCTCAGCTCGGTCGAGCTACCCCCAGCTCGGCCGAGCTACCCCCAGCTCGGCCGAGCTACTAACACTCAGAAATGCGTAGTATTACACTAGGGTAGTGGTCGTGGTCGTGACGGTTGCTGCTATATTGGTTGGTGGGTGGTGATGTTAATGGAGGAGGAAGAAAGAGGGTTAAATAAAAAAAAAATGGGGTCACCTGTTAGTAAGAAGAGGATGATAATAATTCAGTTTATTTTGAGTTAAAATAAAGTTTGGATTATTTTTTACAAGAGGACCGATATTTTGGATTATTTCTATCAATTAACCCATTTTTTTTATTAAGTAGTTAATGAACGGAGTATGGGGAGTATAAAAGAAAAGGGAAATTTTACATGGTAACCCTGTATTTTTTCAAATTCTACATGGTAACCCTAGTTTTCAGAGAACACACATGGTAACCCTGAACTCTATAAATACGCCTTGTCGTGACCCTAAACTTATTTTCCGTCAAGTTTGTTCGTTAAATATGTGACGTGGCATATTTAATTTGAGATTTACTACAAGGTAACCTTATGTTTTTTTTAAATCCTACAAGATAACCCTATTTGTTTTTTTTTTTTTTAACAAAAGAAACACTCTTAAAAATACTTCCTTAGTTCCTTAATTTATCATTGTTAGCACGTTTTTTCCTTGATTATTCCAAAAAAATGCGAACTTTTATTATCATTATCTCTTGTATCATTACCATAAATCTCCAAAAATCGGGTCAATAATTAACATAGAAATCCACTATTTGGCTCAATGTTTACAAGTGAGTCTACACTCCTCAATTGTACCCATTATTGTGGCAATTTGTCAAATAATTGAAGTGAGTCATTGTTATGTTTACAACATTTTCAATTTTGGGGCATTTGATGAGGTTTCGGAAAAAAAAAATTAATTAGATTAAACCTATGAATCAAAATTGGGATTGATTATTAAAACGCTAAGTATGTTGATTATTATAATGCTCAGTATGAAGTATTTTTATTACTTTAATATTTATAATATCTTGTCGGGAATTTTTTGATATCGAACAATGTTTTTACTAAATTTTGCTTTCAAAACATGGTTAGTTGAACGGTAATAGGGTAGATTCGACAATTTGGGTCTAATTTAATAAAATGGCAAAAAAAAAGATTAATTAAGGGATTATGTTTTTAAGCACATGTGATTTGTAGAAAAAGTAGAGTTATGTTGTAGAATTTTTAAAAATATAGGGTTACCATGTAGAAAATCTCAAAATTTAATTGGCCACGTCACATATTTAACGGAGAAAATTGACGGAAAAAAAGTTTAGGGTCACGGCGATATGTATTTAAAGAGTTCAAGGTTACAATTTGTGTTCTCTGATACGTAGGGTTACCATGTAGAATTTGAAAAAACACAGGGTTACCATGTAGAATTTCCCAAAAGAAAATTTAAGAAAAGGGTAAAATTATAGATTTTAGGGGGGCGTAACAAGTAAAAATACGGACGTGACTTAAATAATTCAATGATATACATGTAATTTGAGTCTTTCGGGTTCAACTAAGATCACGGAATATTAATGTTTTCTTGGAATTAGTTTCTTCGGAGCCGATTTCATATTTTGAATTTTTTTTATGTGAATCGAATTATTTTAGGTTAGATTGTTTGAAAGCCAATAGGTAAGTTAAATTGGTAATTATAAGAAATTTTGAATCCAGATCACTTCATAGTATGAATTACCCATGAACAGTTAGATCAATTGGTAAAGGGTTAATCAGAGGTCTCGTGTTCGAGTCTTGAGAATGGAACAGTATTAAAACGCACGAGGGAGAGGTTTATCATAGTGCGCTGGTGGTTCAACCCGACTCGAATTCGGACTAAAAAAACAATATTTTGAGAGTTGGAGTCGAGTGTGGGTGAATCCATCTAATTTGGGGTGATTATCTAATTACAAGCAAATATCTATTGAAAAGGACAAAAATAAATAAGTTGGAAAAACTCAAAAAAAACAAAGGCAATATTTAGAAATTAGCTTAGTAGTTTTATATCATCTCCAGCCTATCCAATACCCAAAAAGAGTAGAATAATAATATGTTAATAAACTATAAATAGAGCATGCGGAGTATAAGCCTATACATAATAATGTCAAAATAAGATAATCCTCTCTCCATTACCTTTGGGATGTCTTATTCATCAACCTACTCTCATCTTTGATCTCAGAGGTACTTCACAGATCTTATCAATTTTACCTTTCTTTCTTATGTTTTTTTTTTTTTTGTCTTATATATCATCGCTTCTTTTTGCTATCATCCTTATTGTATATTTCATCATTTGAATCGTGGCTATCTTGGAGTATTTGTTTTTGCTTTTATGAAATATGCTTGATTTCTCATGGAATTTCTGATATGTCAAGTTGAAATATTTATTTGTTGTATTTTCGCTCGATTTTTTTTGGTTAAGGACGAGAATTGCTATTTGCCTTCTCTTATCCTCTCATAATCGGTTAAAATATTGTATATTTTGCCTCATCTACTTGCCATTCGACCGCAGGCGATATACATTAATTTAACCGATTGTGAGAGCATAAAGAGAAGGTTGGAGGAAGAGGGTAGATAGCAATCCTCCCCGTTGATGACAGTAATGATGTTCATGTACTAGAAATTAATTTTGATTGTTAATCCTTGAGGGGATTAAAGTGTTTCTTTATCTTTGATGTTGTTTTAGGTAAATCATTTTCAATAGGAATGCGATCTTGATCAAATGAATCAAAGGATGACGGAATTATACTTAGAAAAGGCATAACATGAGATTGAGAGTGGTCAGAATCATGAGATGATGAAATTATACGGACTTATTCATTTATCATCTAAACGTCTTCCTTCAGTTTGTTTTCCCAATATGTTTCTAACGATTGACTAACCTAACCTTCTAAATCAATAATAGGTGTATTGTTAAATTGATGACTCACTTATCAATACTTATTCATTCATATCATGTTCAGGTGCCTTCTTCATGTTTTATTCTTCTTATTACTTGCTCTATCTATATTTGTAATCCATGCACTGCTCATTCTTCATTCGATTTCTTATGCTTTACTTATGGAAATTTTGTTCAATTGATGCTGATCTTGCTTCCCTGGAAAGTCTTGAGGAGCACTTTTTCAATGTGAAATGCTCATTATCTTGTTAGCTTAAATACTTAGTTTCCTGCTATTTTTTTCAATGTAAAGGTTGCTCAACGAACTAACCATATTTTATTTGACGAAATTATATTATGTCTTCATAACCTTTTTTAAGCTCATTTTTCTTTGCAGATTTAGATGTATTGATCATATCTTCTGAAGTTAAGGAAGAACATGTTACATACTATTCTAATAATTATGATGGTCCAACTATCTTGATACAACGGTTCGATCCATGAGATTTAACTCTTTCAAATTCAGTAACAAAAAGTTAACCAGATAAAAGGTTGTGTTGTGTTTGATGTTCTGGGGGTGTTGAAGAGCATTGGAGAACAATGCCTTCGTTGTTTGCTAAACTTCCTATTGTCCCTTCTATTCTTTCTTCCACTTTCTTGCGTAGTTCCTTATGTTCTTATCGTTTTAAACATCTTGAAAAAAGTGATCGTCGTGGTAATCTTAGTTAACATTCATCTTCTTTCTTTTATTTTTTTTCTTATTTACCTTATTGTTTTCGGTTATCCAATATTCCGGTTTTGGTGACTTTAAAGTTTCCTTTTCGCTTGTGATATTGTTCACATTTGGGTGTGATTATTCATCGTTAATAGTTGATGCACTTTTACAATCACACGAGAAGATTTAAAGGTATCACTTTACGTTTGTTGGAAGTTTTTGGTAAATCTTTTCTATAAAAAAATTCAGTCTCCATACTCCTATCATTTTTATATGATGGACAACTTCCCTACTGTAAAAACTGACTTGAGAAGTGGTTGCGGTGGGCATGGTCTGGAGAAACCATTTACCGCAAAAGAGCAGCATACCCACAATACGAATGAACCGAATACAATACTAGTACTTCGAGACACCCTTAATGATAAATTGAAAGTGATGGATGAAATCCTGGAAACTTCGTCCGATTCTCCTTCATATGACGAAAGTACAAGTACTCATGGACCAACCATGAATGGCTCCACTGCAGTGGCTAACAAATGCTTACAAAAGTGTGCTACTTTTCCTGTCTCGAACGGTTTAGGAATTGAACAAGAGTCAACACTAGAAGAATGTACGGATTTTAGCCGCTCATTGTCTATGCCGCTTGTTAGAAAGCTTGTTTCCGCCATGAAAGGGGGTCGGGAGAAGAAGAGCACCCAACAAAATAAGCTGAGTGTTTCTTGGTCACCTGATGTGTATGATCCACCTCCAACCTCTGTTTCTCACTTCCTAAAGAAGGACCAGCAAAGTCATAAGAAAACCCATAAGAAGCACGAAAAACGAAAGCATAAAGGAAAGAATACACGTGGCGGAGGAAGTGGCTTAAAAGAGAAGAAACATCATGGCAAGGTGGGTGGAAACATTTACCGGTGTTTGGACTCTTACGCAAATCTCGAACAGGTACACAACTATCATTCATCGCTTGAGTTGGTTGATTTCAATAATCCGGGTGTTAGCCGTCCCGATCCCGACTGTGGAAGTAAATTTCATGGACAAGCTAGTGGTGCTATCCAATGTGTGTACTGATGGTGCTTATCCTACTCTTGATAGTGTACGGTACCAGTTGCAGATTATCTCTTTTATTGTAAATAAATAAATCTTTAAGGAGCTACTGAAACTTCTCAATGATGTTTTTGCTTAAAACTCTTTTTCTTGTCTTAAAAACACGTGTCATAAGTCTTGTGACTGAATGTTGGATATTATGATGGTTGTTTGTTTTAATTATCAGTTTAACGCTAATGATATTCTCTGATTGATGTTCGCATAGTTTTTTACTGGCTTGTATCCTTCAGATTATTTTTCTGTTACATATCTACAAATTCAACGTCATTGTTTTCTTGGCCTTTGCAGTAAGCATTTGAGCATTAATCTTAGGGTTATTTGATGAGAATAATCCAAACTATGACCGTCCTCCTCAAAATAATCCAAACAACGCTTTATCCCATAAAAATCTGATCTATTCTATCATTTAACTTTTAATGCCATGGTGGAAGGGTAACCTGTTTAATTGGTCACTTCTTACTCTTAAGCTGTTTAAAATCTTCATTTACTAACTTATTATTCATCTCTTTTTTTACTCCATCTTCTTCTCTACACTTCATTGATCATCAACCTGTGATCTTCATCATCCTTGATCTTCATCAATCATCATCCTTGATTATTGTCAACATCTCAAAAATTAAAGGTACCTGAGATGCTCTTGTGGGAATGATTCAGTCACAAGACTTATGACACGTGTATTTTTTTGACCATATAATTACACAACAATGATTGAATAAAATTTGTAATTAAAAAATAATCAACAATTATTACACAACAACAATGATTAACCATGTAGAATTCAAAAAAAATACAGGGAGAAAAATAATCATATAATTACACAACAATGACCATCCTTTAATCAACGAAAAAAAGATTGAATAAAAATTGTAATTAAAAAAATGGGAGAAAAACTTACAGTACATGATTAACTTCAAATTTAGAGTTTCAATAAAGGGAAAATTAGAAGGTGCGGGAAATCCATATATGTAAGTCCTTCTTCAACCATTGGAAACCCAGATTGTTTTGTTTCACAATTTTAATTTCATTTTTTCTTTTCCACCATAGATTTTGCAATCTTTCTTCTTATTCTTCTTCTTCTCTACCTTTCTGTGCTGCTATCCCCATAATATCTCACACATAATTTAATTCAACTAATAAATTTATAAATCTGATGGAAAAATTCCAAGATAATAATTGTATACGTCGGTATTTTGCCTTTTTGGCTTGCAGTAGGAGGGGTAGTAGTTATAAATTTATAATATCCTTGCATAATAACTGTGCTCCTTGAATTTGAGAAGATGAAGAGGAAAACATTTTATCACCAATAATGAAATGGAGGAAAAAATTTCAAGAACAGATATGGGGATAAAGAAAAAGAAGAAGATGAAGAACAATAAAACAAAGGAAGAAAATGAAAAATAGATAGATAAAAGGCAAGAAAATGGAGGTAATTAACTTAGAATAGGTAAATTTTACCGGTAACAACCAGTCATTAAGAGCAACAACGCATTAAAAGTTAAATGATAGAATAGTTCAGATTTTTATGGGATAATGCATAGTTCGGATTATTTTGGGCAGAACAGTTATATTTCGGATTATTCTCATCAATTAACCCTTAATCTTATATCACAAATATAAAACAACTTTCTGACAGATCATATAGCTTTGCGCACTTAATTATTTAACCTTTATGATTATGATGCTCTTAAAGTAGAAAATCCTTGTTGGAAAATTTGTATTATGAATCAGAAAGAACCACTCAATAGGGTATAGGTAATGTTGTGTATACATGGGCCATTCGCAAGTATACTCTTGCTCATACCATTAAATATTTGGAACGAAAAAAAGAACACCAAACAAGAATTAAACAACATGAGATTAAATGATAACCTTTTATAGGTTTGTCTTTATATTTCGAACACCCCTCTTATAGGTTTGTCTTTGTGTTTCGATCATGGGTGTTGATGAGAGTGTCTTGACCTTAAACCATAAACCATAAACCATAAACCATATGATTGTAGCTTTAAATGTCGTACTTTCCTAATAAACCTTGGTTATGGTTAATTGGTTATTTTTTGAAAAACTGAACAACATTTCCCTCGTTTGTAAGACAATATATAACAATTTTTTTCTTTGTATATCTAACATTTATACGCTTTTCCGGAAACTTTCAGTCCAGCCAAAAACGTCAATTTTTAGACATTATTTTTTTTTTTTATTATTTGGTAAAAGGTAACCTTCTGATTAAGAACGAACAAACTATTATACACACTACAATCATTGGTACAATTTTCAAGACAAAAGGATCATTACATATATAATCAGAATTGAAAAGATC
Organism: Silene uniflora; assembly: GCA_018983105.1. Lineage (NCBI taxonomy): Eukaryota > Viridiplantae > Streptophyta > Magnoliopsida > Caryophyllales > Caryophyllaceae > Silene > Silene uniflora. Next base: position 2,453 of record JAGPOY010002320.1, on the reverse strand, counting down.
TTATCCAATGCTCATCTCGACTTGAATTGGTACTAGATAGCCAAAATTTTATATCCATTTTTCAGATTTCATCAGGTTGGAGTAGATGTCCTCCACAATAGTGCGTCTACATTATAAATCTTAGTGAATTTTGTATGTATATAACCCCCTTTTATGTACCATTATTTTTATAAATAACACCCTTTTAAGTCTATTTTTACAAATAACCCCATTAAATATCACTTAATCGTAAAAATTACCCCCTAAGTTGATTACTCTAACGATTTTTATACAACCCGATTTATATTTACGACTTAAACTTATGTAATATACCTAAACTACCCTTACCTTACTCATAAACCCGACTCACTCATCTCACTTAATTAATCGACAAATCACAAATCAAAACATAAACCCCAAAATCAATCAAATAAACCAAAATTTTTGGTAAAAAAAATTGTGAAATTTGATCTTCTGTAACACCCCGATATACAAGAGTGCCTTACCAAGGACCACCCGAGCATATAAGGGCGTTACCATCTCGGTTGCCCACCAAACAACAACAATCAATGAAACAGTTTCAATAACATTTAAAGTGATACAAGGTCCAAAACAAAACTCCAAAACCAAAAGAAAGAAAGGTACAACTATCTCAAAACAAACTACTGTCGGCTAAGCTATGACGACTACTCGTGGTGACAATTCTCATCCAAGCACGCAAGCAAACATCATCCATCAAGCATCATCACCTGCTAAGCCAATTGCTCACCACCCCCGAATGGATCACCAAAGTTTTTAACACATTTAAATGGGGTCAGTTAACTGCATACAAATGGTAAGACAAGCAACAACAAACAATATCATAACATCAGCGAAAGCAAAGTATATCAACAATCACTATTTCCCAACTCCCTTATCTTATAAGTAACTGACTACACGCCGCAACGTGTTGCCCTGCCAGATTATCTCCGCAATGAATAATCCTCACCGCCAGTGGGGGACCGCATCCTATCCCACCTAAGCCCCGATCATCGCGACGAGCGATCCTAAATCATTAATGTGCACATCTCTCTTATGACGGGAGTCACAAGGGGCGGACATGAAAATGGAACCATCTCCCGACATGGAACCATTAAATCCCCAACCAACAATCTCAATCGTATACAATACCGTCACAATCATCAATACATATCAATACTCAATCAATCAATCATCCAACAACAACAATCAATCAACAATGGTCATAAAGACCGTCTCTACAGCTGTAAACAATTAACCGAGTAGGAAAACCCTACCTTATTCGCAATCCGATCAACAATCAGCAATATCAGTCATAACAGCCCTCCTCAACGAAATCGGCACCTAATATAACAATAACAATCGATCACACAACATATCCATCGATTTTCCCCAAATCTCCCCCAATAAACTAATGAGGGTTTATACTAATAATATAAAAGGATTAGTAAACCAATTACGATACTTACCGATCTAGATCTATGCAAATGAGATGAAAAACCAATCCTGTCCTTGATGTGATTAGTGTAGAAGGGAGAGATGGTGAACATCGCTTTCAACTTTTTAGAAATGTGTTTAGAAATGATTAAAACTGATTAAACATAATTTTCTCTCTTTTATACTAATCACCCAAAACCGGAAATATTAACCCGTCAGACCGCTGACTCGGCCGAGCTAACACCCAGCTCGACCGAGCAAGACCAACTCGGCCGAGTCAACTATGACTCGGTCGAGTTACTACTCAACATGACCTTCTGTAGACTAGTCAGAAACCATACCAACCCTGTCAGTCAGCCATTTCGGTCGAGCTAACCCCCATCTCGGCTAAGTTACCGACAGTCAGAAATCTGTAGTACTACAGTCTTCTCTCCTTAAAAACGAACTTATTCGTCCCCGAAGTTCACACTCATACCTACACAGCATGTACACACACACCACTCAACTCTCACCCTGCATCCTTAAACTAACTCACCCACGAATACCACCAACATAAATGCTGCCAACTCTGTCTTACTTTCATACCACTCACTAGCAAAACCAATACCGATATAATCCATCAATCGAGAACAACTACAAAAATAAATATTGCATTCTGATAAGTGCTTAATTTACATACTTTAACCCCCTATGCTAGCTCTAGTTTGTGACACGGCTGTCGTAACCCTATCAAAAATAAAACCAACTGGTCTCAACTAATAATGTAGCAGAGGTAGTCAGGATCGTATCCACAGAGAGATGGGTAATTTATAATCTACTAAGTTTGTCTTAAAGTAACCGATTTTGGGGTTTGTTGATTGATTATCTAAAAACTAAGAGATAAAGGAAGAATAATAAATGCAAAGAAAAACAGAGGGAGGAAGGTACTAGGATTGTCGGTTCACCATGGCTTCTAGGTCTGAACTAAACGCGGTGAAGTGCCCTAGATTCAGTCTGTGGGTAATGAAAAGGTCCTTTCG
>JAGPOY010002319.1:6652-21695 GCA_018983105.1 Silene uniflora | reverse complement strand
ATCCGATTCATTACTAGCTTGATTATCGTTAGAGATCGACATAATTTAAAACCGTCTTGATCATCAATCACGTAAATTAAGCAAAAACCGTCTTTTTTTTTTTGGAGAAATTTTAGAGAGAAAGACAAAGGATGATTATGGGAGGGGCATTATGGGTAAATGATGTTAAATAGTCGACGATAATTAGTAAAGTGTCGACGTTATTTAACATGCCCGAAATTTTTTCATGACATGATATGCAAATTATCTGTCAAAATTCACGTATACAGAAAGCAAGAACTGAACACCCTTTCTAAACTCAAAACTTAGAAAGTACTACGTCTAGTAATGTGATATTGTGATTCATGATTAGTTACTTGAAAAACACCATTTCTGAATGTAGAGGAAACTTGCACGCATCTAATAAACCTCAACATTAAGAAACAACACGTAAAACATCACCCATTTTTAACGTGATCCTCTTAGATTAATACAAGACTCAAATGATTACTCGTAACGATTAAACTCGTAATTAATCAATGGATTATGCAAAAATAGTTCACCGGTACACCATAGCAACCATCAGAGTTATTTGGCAGGTTATATCTAATGTATCAAAGTTGAAGAATGTGACTATATTTGCTCCTATGGCTAACTTTGTGTTGTCTTTATATTATTACTTGTGTTTTGGCCTTTCACCTTGCTCTGTTGATTTGGATGATGAAACTACTATGCATTTTTGGGTGTCCAAGCATCGGCGTCGCGGTTTGCGTAATTTGGTGGTTGTCCATGGTTGTGGTGGTGATGCTCGTTGGCAATTCGCCCTCCAGGCATGTTCATCTTCATCTTCTTAGCCTCAAATTTCATTGTGTGAATTAGTTTTTTTTTCGTTTTTTTATATAAAGTGAGTTACCAGGGCTGCTTTGATGCTGGCGGGATTTGAACCTAGGTCATGAGCACCACTTCTCATGACTTTATCAACTAACTACGCTACTAGAGGACATCTTCTTATTACCTGATCAATTAGTATAAACCGAATGAGCGACTCCACGGGTCAGGTTGAGTCGGATTGAGCCATATCAAGTCCGGTTCAACTATTACTAGGAGTACTAAGTATGCAATGTCAAAATTAGTCATTTTTTGTTGTTTCTGTCAAGTCATTTACGGATCAATTTTAGGTTTATGATGACATTTGAGTTGTTCTTGGATCTCGAGTCAGGTCTCTCTTATCACCATGGGAAGTTATCGAGTCACTCAAGTTATATCCGTTTTGTTGAATGTATACGCTAATCTAACAAGAATATGCACGCAGATGAGATCACTATCAAAATCATTCAACATATACATGCCAGACTTACTCTTCTTCGGTAAATCATACACAAAGTCCATGGACCGTTCACCCGAATTTCAAGCCAAGTGTATAATGGGAGGACTAAAGAAGGGATTTGGTTTGGAAAGGTGCTCAGTTTACGGGATCAGCTACGGCGGGTGGATTACCTATCGAATGGGTGAGATGTACCCTCAAGAAGTCGACAAGGTCGTGATTGTTAGTTCGGGTATAGGCTCTACCACTGACCAGAAATTGGAGCTGCTAAAGCAACTGTCAGTCTCAATAGAGAAATTGGTCGTACCGCGAGACCCAAAGGCACTGAGATTATTGGTTAAAAAATCAGTTCACAAATACGATATTAAATGGGTTCCTGATTTCGTACTTGAGGACTTCATAAAGGTCAGCTTTGCTAATTAATTGCTAGAGGAGATTATATTCAGCCCAAGATATATGCAGTTTTATCGTTATATATTAAAGAGATTAAGGTTCTGTTTGGCAAAACTACCTGAAAAGGTAGCTGAAACCTGAAAAGGTAGCTGAAAATTGAAAAGCTAACTGAAACCTGAAAAGGTGACTGATAAAGTAGCTGAAAATTAGAAACTGATAAGGTAGCTGATTATGTGAAAAGATGTTTGGCAAACTAACTGAAAATGTAACTGATTTTGAGGAAATGACGTAAAAGGATATGATAATTATTTAATATTAAGGATTTAAGGGGTATAAAGGGAAAAAATCAAGTCAAATCAGGTACCTGAAATCTCAAATGCTACTCTAGGTAGCATTTTATTTCAGGTAGCTTATTTGATCAAATAAGCTAGTTGCCAAACGCTTACAAAAAAATAAGGTGCCTGGAATTTTGGTCAAATAAGCTACTTTGACCAAATCAGGTACCTGAAACGTCTTGTCAAACGGTGTCAAACGGAGCCTAACGTTTCGACTTGGTTACATTGGTTTTCGGATCCTGCAGGTAATGGATGATAAGAATAGGAAGGCAAACGAAGAGCTTATTTTGCACTTGATGTCACAAGAAACAGATTCTCAAATATCCAATTTGTTACAGGTAATTTGCAAAAACTACAAAAATAAAACCGTCATTCACCTCAATAACAAAGCATCACCTCAACAACAAGCTTATTTTGAAGGTTCTTGTGACGAATAGTGTGAGAAAGTGGATCATACATCCGATGTATTACCACCAGTTTTGTAGTTTTTGAGCATTATAAATTATAATAAAATTTTTGAGTTTTGTTTTAAAAGTTCCGAGTTTAGAGTTCATTCCTTAAATATTAAGCTCAAAAAATTACAATATAACTTAAAAACACTACACATAAGATCAGTTAACTTTGAGTTTTGACGGTAACAAATTTAAATGTAACTTAGAAGCTTTAAAAAGCTCAGAAAAAAATACACAAATGCTCAATAATAAATGAGATCTGAGGTACTACCTCCGATGTATGTTCCTATTTCTCGTGAAAAAGGAACATACATCTACCTCCAACTTTTTAGTTTTTGAGCATATATGTATTTTTTTGAGTTTTTTAATCCAAACTTTATTATAATGCTCAGCAACTATAGAATTGGAGATAATACATCGGATGTACCATCCACTTATTGGAATAGTGTCCGTATTCAATGAGAACCTGTGCCTCAACAAAAGAGCTCTTCTTTTTGAGGGTACGCAGTTGATCTACTGTGAAAAGGTTTTGCACTAATACAGAGTATTAGGTAAAATAGATCCCTCCAACATCTAAATCATCCATAAAAGCCAAAATATAGTTATTAGTAGGATCTATTTTACAATAGGCTAGTATAAGACTGTCTTACACAAAAATATGTATTCTTTGTTATATTCATGTTAACCATAAATATTTAGAAATACTTTCAGTTTTACAAATTAAATGAAGGTAAAATGTCCAGTAGATATTCGATCTATAAGTATAGAAATTCACAACATTGCAACATTTGATGTATTTTGGAAGGAAACGCTTCTAGTATGGGGTGATGAGGATAAAGTATTCCCAACAAACTTGGGATATCAATTACAAAGGTAAGTACGATAACTAATGACATCCATCCATTATTTACTGTAGTAAAACAAAATGCTAACTTGAGAAATGACTGACGCAGGATGATAGGGTCTAATGCGAGGTTAAGCATTCTCAAGGGAACGGGTCATGCAGTAAATATTGATTCACCTAATGAGCTCAATGCGTTGATCAAATCATTTATACTTGGTCACACATTTGACACTTGAACATATTGAACTACATTTTCATGTAGTTGGTGTTTGGTCTTACATGCGAATCATCAATGATATAAATTGATACCAAGTTCAATTGTACACACATTTCCAATTTAGTTTGTTCAAGGATATAAATAAAGCTAAAACTTAAATTAATTTTGATCACAGATGTGATACATTTTTCGATTGTTTATAATTTGTTTATCTGATAATTTTCTTCTTTGAGATATGTTGATGTATGTGATGGTATATCTTCCATTTTCTTAGAAATGACTTTGTATATCTATTATCTAACTTGCCTTCGTTTTTACAATTCTATGGGAGTTAGATGGATCAATATTAATTGATGAAAGATCACCTCAATCAAAGTCAAAGATGATACCTTCATGTTGGTTCAAATCATTCCAGTTAGATCAAACCAGTGCTTTTTAAATCAATGTTTGTATTTCAAATATATTCGCGCCACATATTTATCAAATCAAATACTTCCTCCATTCCATTGATTTCTATACATTTCACTTTTTGGGAACTATTCACAAGTCGAGTGAATCGTCGATACAACTTCTAATATATAGCATAAAAGATAGTCATGTGAGATCTTGTTTAAATTGTCTTACCGAATACATTGTGAATATCAAATTTTTAACCCTAATTTTTATCAATATGTAACTAAAGATATTAACAAAAGAAAACGAGTATTGACAAACGTGAATAAAGCAAATGTATAGAATTCATTGGAATGGAGGAAGTATAAAATACGTTAATATAGATCAACTCATTTTAAATTAATATCGATTTATGTCAATTCAAAATCATATATACAAGACACAAATTCTCATTTGTTATGGGCATATCTGTGGCAAGCTTGTGACGGATATGTCCGTCACAAAGAAGACTTGTTGTATACAAGAACTTCTACTCTCTACGTCCAAGTCAATAATTTACATTTGTTTTATTCCTCCTCACAAAACAAAATAAATGTAAAATAGGAGTATTCAATTGGACATAGAAGCTTAGAGGGAAGTATTAATTTAGCTTAATAAATGTAAAATAGGAGTATTCAATTGGACATAGAAGCTTAGAGGGAAGTATTAATTTAGCTTACTTTTGTTGGAGCTCCTTTTGTTGCAAGAGAAAGGTGAATTACAAAAACACCCCTCCCAACGAGAGAAACATATTTATGTCCTCCCACAGGCCACAACCACCATTTATAACCACCTCTCCAAAAACCCCCAATAATCTCTCTTTTCTCTTCTTCACGAAAACCACATTCTCCTCCATCGAAATCACTCCAAATTAATGTCAGCAGGTGACCAAGCCGCCGCGGCGATAGTCACACACCTAGCCCTAGCCGCTGACGGCGCTGTTATCGGCGCAACCCTCGCCTACATCGCTATTCGGAGCATCGTCAAATACGCCGCCACTTCTTCCGCTCTTCACCGTATTCGCGACGCACCTTCCGTCCACGTCTCCGATCTCCGCTCAATCCTCGCCGAATCAGACGCCGGAGATGACGCCAGCGGGAGCGGCAGCGGCAGCGGAAATGATGCTATCACCGGCGACGGCGGTGGAGGAAGTGAAGGAGAGAGGTTAGTTATTGTACGAGGAACAGTGGAGTCAAAGTCGGCGGTCAACGGAAGCTGGAAGAGTTTATGGACTGACGTTCTTGTTTCTCATGATTCCGGCGATCGCGCTGTTGTTATTCAGCGGTCGCAGAAGGTAGTTTACCGTTTCTTGAATTGATATTGTTAATTCGACGGAACGTTCATTTCATTTTCATACGTTTGTTTGTTAAAACTTCAATGTTCTTGAATTGATATTGTGTGAGCAATTTGATTAGGTTTTGATGTTGAAGTTAATCAAGTTATATTGTTTGGTGATATGAATGTTAACGATATTGAAGTTTATCGCGAATTTGAGCTTGTGTGAGTAGGTGATCATTAATTAGGTTTTGATGTGGAAGTTTGGTTGGAAGTTGAAATAGTAGAGGATTATGGAACGGATTCTAGGTTATGCGTAAATTTGAGCTCATGTGAGCGATCAAATAGATTTTGATGTGGAAGTTATGTGGTATTGTGATACAAATTGTACAATATATAAGTTTGTTGTGAATTTTTTTTAGCTTGTGTGATTAGGCTACTAGGTTTTGAGTGGAAGTCTGCTTGTAAGCCGAGATAGTAGAAGATTATGGAGCGAATTTCAGGTTCTACGTAAATTTGTGCTTGTGTGAGTGTAGTGAGTGATCAAATAGGTATGATGTGGAAGTTACCGAGTTTATGATGTGGTGATACGGATAGTACAATGTGGAGGTTTTTTGTGATTTTTTGAGCTTGTGTGAGTAGGTTATTAGGTTTTGATGTGGCAGTTAGGTCGTAAGCTGATATTGTAGAAGATTAGATGCGAATTTCAGGTTATACGTGTATGTGAGATCGGGTGAGTGATCAAATAGGTTTTGATATGGAAATTATGTGGTATAGTGATAAGAATCATATGATATAAAAAAAAATTTGTTAATTTTTGAGCTTGTATGGGTGGGTGATTAGCTTCTGATGTGGAAGTGAGGTTGGACCGTTGGAGTTGAGATAGTAGAAGATTATGGAGCAATTATCAGGTTATACCCTTATAGGTGTATTTGAGCTCGTGTAAGTGATCATATTGGTTTTGATGCGGAAGCTATGTGGTAGGGTGATAGGAATCGTACAATATAGAAATTTGTTGTGAATACTCTGACCTTGTGTGAGTTGGTTGTTAGGTTTTAACAAAGAATTTAGGTTGTAAGCTGAGATAATTTGTTGTGAATACTTTGACCTTGTGTGAGTAGGTTATTAGGATTTGACGTAGAAGGTAATATGTAAATTTGAGGTCGTGTGAGTGATCAAATAAGCTTTGATGTGGAAGTTATGTGGTATTTTGACAAGAAATCATATGATGTGAAAGTTTGTAGAGAATTTGTCGAGCTTGGGTGAGTAGCTGATTAGGTATTGATGAGGGCTTCAGGTTGTATGCTGAGATAATTAAAGATTATGGAACGGTTTCTAGGTTATATGTAATTTGATCTCGTGTGAGTGATCAAGTAGGTTTTGAGGTAGAAGTTATATGGTATGATGATAGGAATCACACGATACAGAAGTTTGTAGTGAATGTTTTTAGCTCGTGTGAGTAGGTTATTAGGTTTCATTGTGGAATTCAGGTTGTAAGTTCAGGTAGTAGAAGATTATGTAACGAATTAAAGATTGTGAATATATTTGGGCTCGTGTGAGTGATCTAAGAGTTTTAATGTGGAAACTATTTGCTAGAGGGTGATTAGGGAAGATTTATGTAGCTCATTTGGTGCTTATGTGATAGATTAGAAATAGGATATTGTTGGCTACCAGAGGGGGGTAATTAGTGGCTAGAGTTGCAGGGGAGTGGGAGGTTAGCTAAATGTCAGTAAAAGATATTACAGGATTAACAGAGTGGTTGAAAGAGAAAGCAGCCTCTAATGGAGTAGAAACCGAGCAGAGTAGCCGTTATGTTGCACTGAAACGAGAGAGAGTGATTTTTTCTTAAACCCATTAAGAAACAAAATACAAGCTACTTGGATAAGTGTCAATGCAGATGTTTCCATTGCCAAAATAGTCCTCGTGTTCCATTGAGTCTCTGAATTGAAAACTCAATGCCTAAGCTGGATGAACAACTCTTGCTTTTGTAAAAGTAAGTTGCACTCTGGCTTGGTAGGGCAATGCACTTTGTGCTAGCTCTTCTTCCTCTCTTGACATCTCGAGCGCCCATCTTAAAACATCAAGGCCCACTACGGGAATAATCAGTAAAATTATTTTGGTTGGACCTCACTATTCATTGGTTTACAATTTTACAGTCATAGGTGCCGTTGGTAGTGTAATGCAACTTTTGTAATCATGTACTCCATACATTCCGTTTCTTTGTCCCAATTTGAATGTCAACTTTGACAATGAATTTATCTAACTGTATGCATTATTATCTAACTGTATGCGTTATGATCTGATCATTTTTCTTCAAAGACGCCCGTAGAGTTGTACCCCGACATAATTCATTTCTGTTTCTTTCTATGCTTCAAGTATATATACAATGAATGGAGAGGCTTATTCGGATGGTATCCTGATTTGCGAGCAGTCTTGGGTAGAATCTGGAGAGAACAGGGGTCTACCACCACAAGAACGGTATTATAATTTCTTCAGCTTAATATGTGATTTCAGATTTCAGCCGTTTTTCTTTCTCTTAGTGATGGATCTGAAATTTGTGCCTGTGTATCAAAATTCAAATCATTTTTTTTTTGTAAACATTTACTCCTGTTTACATCTTTTAAGTTTTATAGGCAGTACTCATATGGTGCAGTTGTGCTTAGATATCCTGCAGAATTGAATTGGTGAACTCATTTGTTGTGTTTAGTGAGATTTGTGGTTCAATGTTTAGAAGTTGCTGCTTGAAGATACCTAAATCTTTGGGAAAACAGACTAAATGACGAGAACTAAGCATCAAATCTCCTTATTGAGGGACTCTAAAGTAGCCAAATATGGATAAAACCTAGTCTAGTACATTCTCAGATGACTTCTGTTCACAAATAAGGCCAACGCTGAATTTCTTGAATTTTTAAAGTGATTTCAGAGTTTATACTCGACAGTGTGGGTAGTTTTTACGTGCGCAGAATAATCCCCTCATTCTAGTTATATGGTCTTTACTCACCAATTTTTTTTTGCCCTTATTGAAATCATCTTGGACTTAAGTTACTGTGTATGCAAAATTTATTTTGCTTTCTGATGTGTGAGGCAAAGAACAAAGTACCTTATCAGTATAACTTATCAGATGGCCTTAGTGATTGATAAGAATGAAGTAAAAGAGGAAGATGTAGTGGCATCAACGCATTGTCATGGTAGTGACATGTTGTCACATTTTAGTGAGATATATGGATATGCTAAATCCCCTCTTCTAAGACTGCTAATATATCTTGTTTGTAATAAGGGATTCATTTATGGTTAGTGGCCTTTATGTTCTTTTCCTGATGATCACATTTAATGCATTTGTTCTATGTACCGCTAGGTCCCTTTCGTTCTTGTTGACAGTCGACAACAGCCACTATCAGATTATGTTGTTGTCGATTTAGATGGTTCTACACACCCACTGCCTTTGACAACAGTCTATCGTCTAATGAAGCCAATTCAAGCTTCCCCCTATACTTTTCTACAGGCACTCTTTGGACATGACTATCCTGTAAGATTTTCGTAATCTTCTGTCTTTTCCTTACTTAACCTGCTCTTTTGGTCTAACGTGCTGTTCCTTTCTTCTTGTTTTCTAAATGAATGTAACTGATTTGAAGGTTGGTTTGGTTGACGAGGAGAAAATTCTTCCTCTTGGAAAGGATGTCACTGTTGTTGGCGTTTGTTCCTCAAAAGATGGGGCTCCTTTGATTAAGTCATGCAGAGATCTTCCATATTTTTTGTAAGACTACCTTCTAAAGTTCTACTAATTCGTTCCAAGTTCAATTTGTGTGCTTTGATCATGAGATCAATTTTTCGAACTGTATTTATATGTTTATGCCAGTGTGCTTTTCATTAGCTTGTTTCAGGGTAATCATGTGAGAATTGGTTTCTAGAATTGTTATACAGCATATTTGTCATGGAATTGGAAACTTTCTTTCTGTATCTTGCATCATGCTGTTAATACCTTCCGCAGGTGCGATTTGACCAAGGAACAAATGTTAATTGAACTATCAGTCAAGTCGAAAGTCTTACTGTGGAGTGGTATAGTTGTTGGGACTGTTTCAATTGGCATACTTGGTTATTCAATTGTGAGGTAATTTGCCAGTGTGTTTTAATAAAAAAAAAAAATTCAGTATTTTATAATTGGTTATTGTTTCTTCCTTCCCCAGTATATTAATGATTTGAAAGCTTACCTGAAGTTTAATGGAGTATGATTTATAGTATGCCTGATTATTTCAAGATTCTTTTTTGAGGGAGGCTATTTTCTCTCTTTTCTTTAGCACACGGGACTCGGGAGTCGGGACTCACTTTCAAATAGGTAAAATACCTAGTTCCGTCTCCTGTAGAGCTGTATAAAGAGAGGTTAAACTTATACTAATAGCTTATGCATACTGTTGTTAATTAAACGCAAGGCATGAATCTGTTTTTAACTTGGATTTGATACTGCTTGTATGGAGAGAATTGAGTAAGCAATAAGTATTATGCTCCCTAACACAAAGAAGAAGGGGGAAAAGGCGAGGGAAAATACAGAATACACAATTTGACTATTCTAGTCTAGGTAAAAAAAAAAAATAATCTATGGAATCATGAGCCTGATATAATTTACCAGGATCTGGTTTAATATATCGATTGAAGCACAATCGTATGGGACCTAAACTTTTAAATGCATCACTGAATCTTAGTTTTGTATCGGAACTGACCATCTAGTATTATGCACGCTAAAAGCAAAATGTCTTGCTAGTGGAGTGGTGGATAGAGAAAAGTCCTGGCATATTGCTAAAGCTTTGCACTCTTCCGTATGGAAGGAATGAACCCTACAGCATATCCACATCTGTTGGACAATATTGTTGGGCCGGATCTGGATTTTAAAATTTGAGATCTGTATTTTTTGCAAAATCGGCTAAACCTCATGGATTCTATCAAATCCGTTGCTTATTGACTGATTGGATATGGATTTCAGAATTTTGGACCACGTGGATTGATTTCATTTAAAATCTAGGCTGAACTTCACAGCTCTTGATCCAAAATGATCCTTGTTCTATTCCACTTTCTAAAAGCAAAATGTTGAATGAAAATAAGCGGCTGGGGGTATTTCAGGAACTGGAATAAATGGAAGCAATGGCGTGAGCAGAGGAGGGCACAGCAGGAAAGACTTGATGTGGCCGACAATAATGAAGAATCGGAACTGGAAGAATTTGAAGATGATGAGACAGATATTCCAGATGGCCAGCTGTGTGTGATCTGTCTAATGAGGAGGCGACGGGCCGCTTTTGTACCTTGTGGCCACTTGGTTTGTTGCCCACGGTGTGCGTATTCCGTTGAACGAGACATGGCCCCAAAGTGTCCTGTTTGCAGACAGGAGATCCGCAGCTCTGTCAGAATTTATGATTCGTAGGTATATATGTTCGGTTTGAAAAAACTTAATGTTTGTGTTACTGTTAATATTTGTCGTGTTATACAAGTAATTTTTGTTCGTACATAGAGAAACATTGCGGTTTATGGTGGTGTTATTCTTAATAATATCGTCATTTTGTAGAAGTGTTTTTTTATTCTTTTTCTCCGGTATCACTGACTTTTTGTTTCTAATCATTCTTCCCATCATTCTTCATGAAGCACATTTATTATCAGGCATCAGTAAACATCACCGGTCACTCACGAGTCACAGCGATAGAACAGGAAAGTTGTCTCCGGCACATCAGACAGGTGATGTGACTGTCTACCCCGACTACCGGTGAGAACCTTTTTTTTCATTTATTGCAGTTCTGTTCATATTTAGTTCATAGGATGATAGGATTGAATCACCCCAGTAGTTAGAAGAAGGCCATAGCGAAGACCCAACTACCTTTGTTTTCAACTGTGTGTTAGCTGTCCCTCCCCCTCCGACTTCCTCTCTTCCAGCCGTTGTGTTGTCCATGAGGAGGCGCTCTGACTATTCATATTACCTAGTACGGAGTAGTATATATGTGTACAACACTCGAAACCGAACTAGAATATGACTTCAACACTTCATTGTAAGCATATTGTTTAGAATTGTTCACAAAATAGTCAAGTTTAACATTTTAACCAACATCAAAACCAGGGGAGTAATACTAGCATTGATGAACTTTTTTTTAAATCTCCCGTCTGCATGAGCCCATTGCATCGATCTATTTATTACAGTGTAATTATCGTTAGATGGCGCGAGTTGTAATGACTAATGACTAATGACTAATGACTAATGTTAAATCTAAACAAGTATGGATTTATAATTTTGTTCTTTGTCTACACTAGAACAATTTACAGGAGATTAGATGGTTAATTTTCTTATTGATTGCTTTTGTTCTTCGTTGTACCTTGGGACGGCTTGGGTGTTTGGTTCAGCTCTCGCTAGTCGCTAATGCTTGGAAGAGTGAAAAATCATTAATTATGCTGCTTTTTAACTTAGAGACTCCTATAAACCCATCTTATTGCTTCTAAAAGAGTTAGCGTGTGTATATGAAAATAAAATATGTAATAAATCAACGATCAAACGAATGAAAACGTTATAAAGGCAAACTAAGCATTCGAAATTACAATTGAAACAAACGAACAATAACCAATTACAATTACAATCATATATGATGATGATCGAATTGAAATTGTGAGCGTTAGAGTAGCATTTTACATTAATCAGGAGAATAATTTTCTACGTACATTATTTGATTTGATTTAGGAAATGTACGCATTTGATTAATTTACCCTGTTCCGCCAAGAACAGTCTTAAGTTTCTTGACTTGAGCATCATCAAGAAAAGTGGTGGTTTCGACTAATTTCGAAGACAACTTACTCCCAAACAAGGCAAGGTCCAATATTTGTAGTCCAGGGTTTGAGCTACTAAAAGCCACAAATGCAATTGATGGTATACCCCTTGCATTAATTTGGAAATGCAATAGTCCTTGTGGGAAAACCATAATGTCACCCTTCTCGAGTTTCTTTACGTAAACATCATTTGATGACGTAACAAACCCGGCTACAATAGCACCCTGAAGCACCAAAAGCACCTCTGACCCAGCCGGGTGAGTGTGCATGGGGACCACCCCTGATGGGGCTAAGTCTAACCGGGCTGCTGAGATTCCAAGCCCATTGAGTCCCGGGAATTGGGCATCGAAGGCTGGGGACACTGCGGCCTTGAGGATGTTCGTAGTGTTCCCGGCCTTTCCTAGCCCTGTGTACACAAAGTCATCGACTACAACCTTCGAAGGGTCTTTGCATGAGTAACCGGCCGGGGTTTGTGAACCCTTCAAGTCCGCCACACAAAAGTCGAGGGCGGTTGCCTCGAGGGCACCGGTTACAAGGAGAAGAGAGAGTAGGAAGAGTGTAGGAAGCATCGTTTGTAGTGTTAGTTACTCTTGTGGTTTGGGGAGTTGTAAGACAAAAGGGAATGTTTGTTGGGAGTTAATATAGGCCTTAATGCTAAGGGAAGGTACTTTAATGGGCCAAAAGTAGTTTGGTAAGACATAAGTATAACAGGCTGTGGTTTGGATAAAACTAGTGTAAGAACCACATATGGTGATACTGTTGATATGGTTAATCCTCTCTAGCTGGAGTTAAAGGGACCCTTCCTTCTATTACAAGACTATAACTAACAGCTCGATTGATGCTACTGTTGTACTGTACTAGTCAGTTGTAGTCGTCATAGCAGCTAGCTATGTTACTTAGACTCGGTTTTAAGTGTCCGACGTGAGTTTATTTCCGAGTATCGGACCTCCGACTATTTGTGTTATATGTAAAATTTCTCATGTTTTGGTCTAAGTTGAGGTGTCTAAGTCTCATATCCATGTCAGAGTGTCGAGTGTTGGACACGGATACAAAATATAATATGAAGAGTTGGAGTAACATAGGCAATTATTCAATCTAGCACGCAAAACTCAACTACATCCACGATGCTAGTTGGAAGATTATTGTGAGAAAATATCTTGCCATTTCTTAATATTAAGCTTATCATTCGCTAATCACTCCAGTCGAAATGTTAAAACAGTGAATGAGACTGTGATTTCTGAGAGAGATTATAGAGTAATTTCATGCTCAATCAAATTACTCTTTATAATACTCCCTTCGTTCGAATTATCTGATGACAAGGAAATCAAATTGAATGTGAAAGATCAAATTATTCATCAAAAAAATTCCCAAAATAAAAAGATAAATATTTGACTTAGACACTTCAAAATTAAAGAAAATGGTCCTCACTAGCTTGCCTATGTTAAAATTTGGATTCTACCAATTTTCCGTCTTCTTACGTCGGCATTTTGTCCAAGCCGCTCTTTACACCACGGTCGTTATGGGATATTATCGAGGGTATATAAATGGTTCTTCAAAGGCTCCAACTCCAACTATTGGGTTAGCCCATGTCTAGGAATATAGGATACGTTTTTCTTTGCTCATAGAAGTAATTCATGATTGATGGGCTTTTGTCCGCAATGTTCACTAATTCGGAAGACCAGCAAAGCAAGTTTGACCCGACCCGAACTCAACCCGACCGAATCTAAGAATATTGAAAATCGAAACCGACCCGATGACAATCTGTGACCCAACACGACCTGATAATCAGTGACCCGACCCGGTATTGACCCGATTAAATTGATGACCCGATAATTATTAAATTTAATATTGTTCAAATTGAAAGCGAATGGATGGTTAGTTTGATACTCTTGACTTAATAATGAAGTAATTAAACCAACTAATTGTCGAATACTAATTTTAATACGAGTAGGTAAAATTGAAGTAATTCGATAAAATCGCCAGACCCTATAACGACCCGACCCGATACATTATTTGACCCGAAATGACCTAAACCGATAACGACCTGACTCAAACCTAACTCAACTCGAAATAGTAGATGACCCAATATGACCTGATTGTCATCTCTACAAGCTAGAATTCATATAGTCCATTAAACATTTAAGTTTCCAATCGAATTACGAAGTACTTTGAATATTCCCTGTGTCATAAGACGAATAGTCCGTTAATAGAAGAACACAACTTCTCATTGGTGATGCCGTGACGGAAACTTTCGTCAGAAGCTTGTGAGCTCTTACAAAATGCAAGTGGATGGGTAAATTGGAAAGTAAATAGAAAATGGGTTGCAAGAAATCAGAAGCTTGTAAGCGTCAAACCTTTCCAACGAAGAAAATGCAAGTAAAATGGAATCAAAGGATAAGATTAAGATAAATTGGGGTGATCCAATAATGTAAGACCATCCCCAAGCAGAAGGTCACACTAACTGGGTCACCAACGTTTTAGTCCTTAATCCCATCTTATTTATCTTGACCCAATTTCACCCTCCCAAGCAGAAGGTCACGACCTAGGTCACCAACTCAATCATTTTCCACTTTCCAACATTTTCAATCATTTCTCACATTCTCTACCCCACCAAAACTTCTCTCCTATTTTTATTACCATTAAATTATACTTCACTTAATTTTAGTTTTATTACAATTTTAATATCAAACGATTATAATCGAGTTAACATCGTAAGTCGATATCAAACAAGACTAAAAAAAAAAAAATAAAAAAAAAAACAACGTGTTCCCAACCCTTCCAAGTCTTCAGCATACCATTCATTTTCCATTTCCCTTGATCAAATCCAAAACAAATTCATCCCCTTCTAAAATCCTTTTCCATCTATCATTACCATTTTCCATTTCCCTTAATCAAATCCAAGCCAAACAAATTCACCCCCTTCTAAAATCCTCTTCCATCTATCATTACCATTACTAAGTTTAATTTCCCATTCCCCAAAACACTCACCCCGTCCAATTT
>JAGPOY010002318.1:0-15045 GCA_018983105.1 Silene uniflora | reverse complement strand
TTGTGTCTACCGGGGATCGGTATGGCCGGGCGTAAGGGGATGAGATGTGATTGAGGTGGAGATGGAGATGACGGTGGAGCATGCATATCATTCATGTTTATTAATTGTTGTGCAGTATTACCCTACTCAACCTCGCGGTTGACCCTGTGTATTCGTGAACACCTGTGATGATCCAAATATTGGTGAGCAGACTTGACAGGTTTATGAGATAGGATGGGAGCTTGATGGGCGTGAGGCGCTGGATCAGAAGACTTAGTAGTAGATGATTATTTAGAAGACCTTCACTTTTTCTGTATGTCTTTTCCGCTGTTAAATTCTTTTGTAGTTTAAAGTAAAGTAAGTTTGTAATAATTAGGTTAAAGAAATTTTATAAATCGCCTTGGAGTTTAATTTGTTATTCACTACCTCGGGAAACCGAGATGGTAACAGTCCGGTCTATTAGGGAATGCCTTGCTAAAGACTCCTTAATAAATCGGGGTGTTACAGGCACGGTACTTAAGGAAATTATTAGAATAAGAGTAAAAGAGTTTTGTGGGCTTGGTGATAAGAGAGAGGGATGAATTATTATGAGTTAAATAAGGAATTGTGGGGCCAAAATATTAAAAGAGTTGTGTGGGGTTTGGTGAGACGAGAGAGGGATGAATAAAATATGTATAAAAGTTACCAAAAAAGGAAAGGGGACAATTACTTGAATAATCCGTTTATGGAAAAAGGGACAATTATAGTGAATAGGAGGGAGTAATACTCAATTATTAAATTAAATCTTACTTAATCCCATTAAAATAAGATGTCAACTTTATTAGTCAATTATCACATAATTGAATAATAGATCACAATTGATTCGAGTTCGAACCTCAAGCTCAATTATTAACACTCACAATATTAAGGAATTAATTAATCTATATCACATATAATTAATTAATCATTTTGGGTCGCATCTTTTAGGTGTGACCTTAAGGGATCAACTGATCACCACCGTTTTCACGCCAGTAACGTCAAACTCTAGTCAGCCAATCGTTACCTATTATGTTGATCAGTCGACTATATAATGTGTCATTCATTGTATTCGTTTAATGAGATTTATTTAATTATGTGTTCACACAATAATTATGTGATCGCACTATTGTTGAGGACACTCACTCCAACAAAAGTAACCAATGGCAAAATGTCTAAGTAAAAGGGTCAAAGACGAAGGAAAATTAGAAGTACTCATATTAGAAATATCAATTAGATGAAGAGGAACTTACCCAATACACGTTCCTATTAACGGATTCGACTCTTTTCACCATTGTTGTTGCTTTTGATGAATGAGAGACGGAAGTAATATTCAATCGGGGACAACATCAAAAATACATGAAACTCAATCAATACTCACTCCTGTATCAACCAAACTCACATAAGTGAAGAGAAGAACCCTGTTCTGGCCACTCTCAGATATATGCAAAGAGAGAAAGAGAAGCGACGAAGGAGCGCAGCAAAAGTAAGACAGATCGAAGTATCGAAAGAAGCAAATGAGAGAAGAAATAGCAGGGATTCATTCTCTGTGGGTAAAAAGAAGATAGAAGATGATCCGATAAACGTATCAGAGAAGAAAGAAGAAGAGAGAGTGAGCGACAATAATCATATACTCCGTAATGAGTCTGGGAAATGAAAAGAAAAAAGGGGAATTAGAGAAGACAACTTGTGTATTTATTGGGGTGAGTAAGGCAGATGTTGTAATGCTTGATGGTAGTCAAACACTGCATTAATTATCACGTTATGTGGTGATGTTGTGTAGCTGATCTTATACAAAGATGATAATTTCCATTACATCTGTATAAATTTGACGTAATATCTTTTCATTAAAAAAAATATTGTTTTATGAAAATATTAATGAAATATAATTCAAAACAACGGTGTTAAGTTACTATATATGTCATTCAACTTAGACTTGTCTAGTAATTGTCATATATCCCTCTTACCTTTTTTTTTTTTGGTGTTATTTTCTTTGGTGGTATTTGTGCTTTTTGTTCGTAGTTGCATAGAATTGCTAGACGTATTTCATTTTTCAACCAATCGTGATCCTTTATAACTATATTTTAAAGCCATTGTTGTTTTTGGGTTTTAGTTAGCACTTATATACCACCATAACCTTTGAAGTCTCATCCCTACGCTAAGTGTTTGTGTTATATTTAACAACCTTAAATTTTTTAATATTTTGTCAAAAGTAATTCCTAATATTATACTTAAGGTATAAAGTATTGTGGTTTCTTTAATTGTATAAAGTGAATATAATTTTGTATTTATTTTAATATTAAAACAATTTCTCCTACCAATATACGAAATGCGCAAATAATAACTTGTTGTACTTTATTTAACAAAATTAAACATTTAAACTCTTGTCAAACGCAAGTCTTAATTTTAAATTTGAGACGTAACTTGTTTATAATTATATAACTGTATTAATTGCAGATTCAATTGCTGACTAATTAAAGTATACTTTGTGTAAATTGTAAATGGACCAAACGTTACATTTAGATCAGATGTTTTGCAAGTTAGATTGTAATAAACTGTATTTGTATGCTGGCTATTGTAGTTGTGAACCATATTAGACGTCATATTTAATTAAACACAAAATTAAGTGTTTCTAATTTAATATTTTCTGTTAGAGTTACCAAATTTTAAAAATGGTATTAATGGTAAATAAAACCAAAAAGGTTAAATATACGTGTTTTATACTTAAACGAGGAATGGATAAATTTTCAATTAAATGAAATTTATGATTTTGACAAACAACTGTTGGGAAGGGGAGAAGTTGTAGATAATAAACTGCAAATGAACAACACTGTACAACGTTTCATCCTCAACCGTTTCATTTGAAGTGGAATCTGCAAAAATACAGTGAACACAACCTCTTCAAAATTTGCTATAAATCCTTACCCCAGAAATCAAATCAAACACATCCTTATACATCTCTGCCTTACAATATGTCTGACAAAAATGTAGTATACCCTTTCACATGTATCATTGTAAACATTCAAGGGTTTACGACCAAAGATAACAAATACGTGTGTCGCGACCTTACAAAGTTGTCGGATGCACTAATTGCTCTAGAGTATAGATTTCAGAGCATCACCCCTGTGTATTCTGTCGATTATGGTGGTTTATTTACCAGCACTGTTCTGGTTCAGTTTGGGTCAGATGAGGCCTCTAGGGTTCAAGCTTTCAAATTGCAGGACAAGTTTGAGGAAGCTCTGCATGGCCGCGAAGAATGGTACAGTACTGCTGGAGAAGGGCCATATTTATGGGTCGCTACTAAGCGTGACTTACAATATTTCAGAGAGGCTCCCTCATTCACCAAAGTAATGTATGCAATGAAGCGTGCAGGCAGGGAAATGTCATACAATGAGCCATTACGCGAGTTTAATCCAATCGCTGAGGCAGTGGCTTCCCTGCCACGGTCAAGGGGTCCTGAATGATTGCTACAACTTATTAAAAATGGTTTGTTAAGTATAATTTTAAACAAGTATGTTTTAATGAGTTTTCACTGAACTTCATATGTCATAGTTTTAGATCTAGTCGCTACAATGCATAGGTCTCGGTTTAGTTTAATTGCATGTGTAATTTGGAAGTACGCTTTTTATAAATATTATATTTGCAAGTGTTATTACTAATGCAAAGTTAATTGCAAACATCTTTCTGTGATGCTGTCTGCCTTGGTTCACTGATTCATAATGTCTTAAGGCTTGTTAAGTTTTCTTCTTCTGTTTTGTTGCCTGATTTGGGTCACTGGTTCAGCATGCTCAACAGGTGGGCACTTAGCGTGTGCAGTCCGCCTTGATTTATATGGCTGGCTTGCTGCTTCCTCATGATAATATGAGGTTGTACTTGAATATTGCTTTCCAGCAGTCCGTTGTTAATGTACGGACACATTAAAGTGTGTAAGTATGCCAGTGTAGTTGTTTATCTATAGCCTGCTTGTAGTTATAGTTTAAAAGGGTAGCAGTACAGTCAAGTGCAGGAATTCAAAAATTTGGTGCAGATATGAGAGTTGTTTGTTTTGGGTTGTGGTTTAATGTCTATGTTTTAGTTGAGGGAAGATAAGTCTAATTGAGACTTACCTAAACAAATTAGCTACTGAAATTTGAGAAAATGTTAAACCAGTTAGGTCTTTATTGGTCAGTGATACATGAATATGCCACTGTGGTGAATCTTGGAGTGGCCTAATACACATTATGGAATAAATGCAGGAGGTGTATATTTCTTCTTTCTTAACAAAAATACGAGTGTTTAGTTATGAGAAATGTTAAATCAACGAATTTCATGCTACCATTTTTTAAGTATTTTAGATTATAAAACATTTGATTGATAACACTGCATTTATAGAATAGAGGGGTTTATGATGGCTAAATATGAAAACAACTTTGTCTACATTACCTTTGCAAGCATTGAGTACAGGTATTTTAGGGAAGGCTTTTATCAGTATTCTGGTGTTTTAAGTCAATGCAGTTAAAAAATACCTGCTATACTCCTTTGCTATTTCAGATGTCAAATGCAACCTGAATTGAGCGATGTGAATGATTAGAATTACTAAATGTCTTTAGATCTAATAAAGTCACCCTGCATCTTCACAGACTAAAGCGAACTAATCCAACAGTTTGTGTGCATGCTACTTATGTTGATATGGATATTGAGGTTGGTTTGGAAACAACATTATTTTTGAAGCAGGCATTGTACGTATAAGAAACAACTATTTCTACAGCGCTGCGTTTGCTGCAGTTGTTACAATTAAGATATAAGCTGAAAATATTAGAGATGATTGCGTTTAGCTGCACTCGTAGCCAGTGCAATTCCTCATACATGGTATTCTTTACCTGGCAACTTAAATGAAGATACAGTGTTATGTAATTGTCCATAAACAAAAGATATAACTTCAATAAATAATGTGCTGTTGAGTTAAATGCCTACCTCAGTCGCTTATATCTGCTGTAAGTAGAAACAGGATTTGAGTTCTTGAGAGTGCTATATAATACAAAGAATAACATAGCATCATATCTAAAAGGTTCTGATTCTTGGAATTGTTTCAACATAACAATTTCTGGATGCCAGACTTTACATCAATTTGTAAAGGATCCATTTGAATGTGGTTATACTGTGATCAGTTTCTGGATGCCAGACTTTACAGAATTGGCAGCCCTTAACAGTAAGCAGAACCCTGTTTCCCTATCCCTTGTCATACATTTTGTTTAGCAAGGGTTGTTTAGAAATTTTGAAACAATCAATGTGTCTATGAGAATTTACCAAGCAACAAACCAAAGCAGAGGGTCTATAGCCTGCTGGATTTAGGGTGATAGATATCTTGTCTGTTATTTTAAAAGAAAATGTACATATTTTGCGTAGACTTGTGATCTACACACATGGCACTGATATGGTTCGAGGTATATCCACCCTGATGGCTCTCAATAAAAAGGAGACTGTTGAATATGCACCTTTACAGTAACAATTTGTAATTTTGGGACTCTTTAGTAGAGGTTTCCTGCAAGACTGTTGTCATTGAAGCAGCTGAAGTTCATTGCTCATTCACTGAAGCAGTTGAAGTTCATTGCTCATTCCTTAGTAAAATGAAGTTCATTGCTCATTCCATTTCACTGAACAATCCTTCATCAGTTGAAGTTCATTGCTCATTCCTGCAAGGCATGCAGTAGAGCTTCATTCTAACTATTTTTGCGCTGTAAAATTTCCTATTTATTTTTCAGGCCTCACCATATTTGTCACTGAAGCAGCTGAACCTTGGGATAGGTGCAAGCAATATGTGTCGAGGTATGTCAGTAGTTGTTTTTCCAATAATAGACTCGGCATGAGTGTTTTAATTCAGATGAAACTCATAAACTCGAGTATTTACAAATTTGTAGGGTAGGTCAGGTATAACCCTAAAGTTGGCATTACAAATGTCATGCCCCATTTAATCTTCCATAACATCCTCAAACTCTGCCAGTAGATTGTCATACGGCACAGTCTCTAGCTTGACTCTTTACTATAACTGTTTTTTTTTTGTTTTTTTGCATGTAATTATTCATTGATTCATATATCAAACCGTTATATGTATGCATCTGAAGGTGAACTACATGTAGGAATTGGATTGAGAACATGCCTTGCTAATTGTCAATTGTAATATATTATCAGTATGTATTTGACCAATTAGATGTTGATGTGTACTTGCCTTAGTTCAGCATAATGTTAAGCCAATGGAAAACATTTTTTTTAGGTAGTTTCCGCTGTGTTTATATTGTTAAACATGTATTTCTACATGCATGTGGCTTAGATTTAAGTGTCACTGAGCATTTTATCTGCACAGAATCATATTAAGAGGATCAGGAAAGCCTACAGAATGGAATATGAGACTTAAACTCACCTCTTCATCTTCCAACTTAAGTAGCTAGTGGTTCTATGTTGCAATTTCCAGTGACCTGCACACTTTTCATTTCTAGAATACTTTAACCTGCACAGAAAATCAACCAGGCATACGAGCAAAATCCTTAGTTAGCTTCCTAATTGGCTGAGTTTTTGAGGTTAAGTTTTCGGTGTCAGGTACCTGTGGAAGCATTGAGTGTAAATCTGCTGCAGTCACCTGGAGAATTTCCTCAACATATTTAGTTCTAGCGCTGAAACAATAAACTCCAGTCTCATCCATTGCAACAAATGGGAAGCACATCCTGCACCAACAGAAAGCGAAGTTTTTACACATCTATGTTCTGGTTATGCTTAATATTCCCCCATGTAATTAATTACCTTGGAGTGGAAATTGCATTCTCCTCAAAACATCCATAACATGTATATGTAGACTATTGCAATCCTCATAATTGCCTGTTCCACATTTGTTACAACCAAAGTAAAAGAATACATCTCCATGTGCAAAATCAGGAATTTTTACACGTAGCCAGTGCTGCTTCTCTTGAAAGGTATCACCAACCTTTGGTTGGGAATAAAAGCCATCTTGAGTTAGTATAAATATTAATCAATTCAAATCTAATACTTTTTTCCTTCTCAGATTCAGCAAGTAGCAGTCAGCAGTTTAATATATTGAATAAAACCACCTTGCCTATTTCTTATTGCAGTAGTTGCCTACCTTTTTCTGAAGCAGCTGCTCTATTGTAGTTATAGTGCGTTCAGTTTCCGGGTGGCGACTTTGGAAGACTTGGCGATGCTTTGCAAAAACCATATCTTGGTTGGCATGTTTCCTGGCATGTAAACATTTGCAGGTTAATGTGCAGTGAAAGTAAGTAGACAGCTAATTTGTTTCCGTGCCTCTACCATGCACGCAGTATATCAGCCTCCTCTCCTTGTGGTTCAATGGAAATACACGTCAAATGTGTTGTGAATAGTGAAAAACCTGCATGTTTTGTAAAGCTATTTCAGGATATTTGTATACACAACAGCTGTCCACAGCTATGTTGTGAAGAAAAAAACCTTTCCGACAAGACGGCATCAGAGCTGCAAAGCTGACCACAGGAAAAACCGTCTCAATGGACTGTAGCGCCTTGCAATGCTGAATAGCCAAATTTTCCCAAGCTGTCACCATCATTATTTGTTCAGAACTACATTCAATAAACACAGGAAAATTACTGTTACATTTCAACTATGAACAAATATGAGGCAGCCCTATCCGAGTTCTCATTTCATTATTTATCGTGCTCTTTTGGGTAGTTAGGCCACTGCTAACCTTTGATCAACAATAAAGACTTCACAGATATTTTCAGGCTGAGCACTGTGTCCAGGAACTCGCACAGTCTGATCTACATATATAACAATTCCAAGAATGTCTAGACGTTTAGAAAACACAAATTAGTGACGGTTTAATCAAACCAGCATGGACTTTACTGATACCCCTGTGTAATAACCATTAAGAATGCGTAATTTGTAATCCAAACTCTTACCAAATCGATCACAGAGTTCATATGATCTTGGAATAGATGCAATCAATATGTAATCAAGTTTGATGGGAGGTGGCGGGTCTGAGATAGGCAAGACAAAGGTGTTCTGGTTGAAAATAAGTTCATACGCTTGCCTATTTGGATTAACCCGCTCATGAATAGGCAATAACTTAACTTGAGCATTGGAGATTTCGTATGTCATGTCTTGCTGCATAATATCTTCAAAAAATACAAAGTCATGTTCAAATAGTACAGTCTGGACCTCAGATCCCTGCAGCAGGTATAGGATGTTTAGACATTGAATAAATGCTTTCCTTTATTCCACAGACTGCATAGTTAGGTTATGATAGAACAATTTCTAATCTCAAATTTTGTTTATGCATCTGAAGTGTCAAGTTTTATTTTTATAAAGAAAAAATAGCTTGTAGAAAATAAATGTGACCTCTTGATCTTCAAAGGTCAACATTAGATACTCTAATTCTTGATTCCCAAGCGATCTGTGCATACTTGTTTTCCCAATTACCTTCAGTCTGATACAAGATGGCCCTGATCTACCCACAAGTTCTTTTGCAGTTTTTCTGATGGACTTCATAGTGACCTATGTAAATGGTATTTATAAATTTTCACAATATATGTATACATGTATAGCGTTTGAAAACACACCTACACTATACCCGCATGCATCCACATATAACAATAACAAGATAACTCTTCAAATAACATGCATTATGTACAAGACAAACTACAAAAACATGCATGCAAGTTGTCTTAGGAGACACAAAGAAGCAGTTACACTAAAGGCAATGTAAAAACAGAATAGAAGAATTAATGAAGAAGATACCTCTGAATTAGAAGATAACATTAGTTCAATCTTGGAAGTATTTGTTAAGAAGTGTAGCTATGACTACCAACACACAAAGTCTTGATCCGAAAGCAGCTACACAATATTTTATGTTATAGAAGAAGTTGTAATTCTCTAAATCAACAAATTACAATTCCAAGTGGTAAATAGCCTATATATATGCATATGGTAAAAGTGAAACGGAACATAAAATAGAAGACAATACTTAGTGGGTGTCACTTGAGTTTGTGACTACCACTATTCTTACCAACCCCATAATATTAGTGAATTAAATTTCCCTTTCATGTAGTATAGGTTAAACGCAACTGCAAGAAACATTGTTAATTATGTTCTACTCCCATGTTAAAAAGCCAAGCAAACATACTTAAACCAATCTATCGAGTTTGAAACATAACTTCAATAACGCAATTTGCAACATTATACGTGATGTGTGGTTTGTGTATCAATTTTAGAATTTTAGTGATGAATAGTTGACTTAACCTTGTATAGCCTTGTCGTCCGAAATCTAGCATAAACCGAATTTCAAGGTAAATGCACTAAAACATACACCGGTTAGTGAAACTTAATAATGATGGAGGTTTTTTAACTATCAAAATTCTAAATCAATAGACATGGTTAATATAATTATAAAAATTTTTAAAATGACACTAATTGTAAAAAATTTAAAAATTACACTCTAAAAAATAAACCATTAAGAGAAACCATAACCTAATAAGTTTATTAGAGTGCACTATTTCAACTATCACTACATTAATTACGACATACAAGCTCTGTAATTCTTAGTGTCAGAAATAGTTCATTAGATTTTGTTCACCATTAACAAGAGTTAAAAGCAAAACAAAAGTATAATTTATTGAATTTTAACAAGAGTTGTATTCTAATAGACTAAGCAAAAAGTGCGGCTGACTACTACCTGTAAACACTCTGACTATCAAAGTTCAAATATACAAGTAGAACACTAACAGACAAGAATTTATACCACCACAAAAATTTACGTTGTTAAAGTCCTTTGTAGCATTCTCCTATAAAAGTGAAGCTTTTACATAGCAGCCATATATGTGACGTGTTCAGGTAATGCTTTCTGTGAATCTCACCTTCAGACAGCGCCTTAATGTGATAAATTTTGTAAAACAAAAGCTAGTTCTGGGAACGGCCTTGTTAAAATGAAACAAATGAAATCGTAAGGCAAGGTACAAACTGGAATACGGTTTTAACAAACATCCATTTTCTTAGCAACAAAAAAGTACACAGCATAAATCATTACTCAACATTCTCAAAACTTGCGCACTCTATATGATTACATTGTTCACGAAAGCACTATCTCTAGTGCACTATATTTGCTATTTCAAAAGCCAAATTATCTGGAAAATTGTTTCTAAAAGCTTGAAAATCAGCTCATGGGACCTTCATGTGTAACCCGTAAGCCTCACCTTGAGTTTCCTCCTCGCACCAGGATACCTGAACATTAACTTTAATAGGGATTCTAGCAAGAAACTTAACTGCATCAAATTGTATTGTTTCCTCATCACTGAAGTCAAAGACGTCATCCAATGTGCTACTCTGACAAGTATTCAGGTTCAAAAAGGGCCGCATCTTTAATCAGTGTGTAAACAATCCTCTTAAGTCTAAATTTCAACCACCTCCCCAAAACTGAACGGTTGTCAGCGTGCTACATTGGATGGCGATTTTCGCGTTAGTGATGAGGCAACAGTACAACTTGATGCAGTTAGGTTGTTTGCTAGTACCCCTATTAGAGCTAACGTTCAGGTACCCCAGTACGCGGAGGAGACACAAGGCAAAGCTTACAGGTTACCTATAAAGATCCGAGGAGCTGGTCATCATCGTTTTAGAAACAATATTCAAGGTAAAACTCCTCCTAAAAGTATACCTAAAAGTGCTAATACATTAACAACAAAATGCATAGATCAGTGCTGGATAATATGAAAACGCGTTATACTAAGCTCTTTTACTGTCCTTAGCTGTGGTACATGTATCCAAGACACGTGTACATTCCCCCTTGGAAAATCGTGCAGTGCCTATTACTCTCTCTATATGCAAGCGTGTTATACTAAGTTCTGTTGCTACCCTCAGCCGTAGTACATGTCTCCAAGTCACATGTACATTCCCCCTAAATAATCATTACACCATTTGTTTTCCACGATATGCGTAGACTCCAATCTTCAAACTGCAACATGTCCATATACCCCTTCAGTCAACATTAATAGGCACACGAAAAATTGTAGGAAGAACGATAAACATTCAAACATGCAACTCTAAAAAATTGATAAACCTTATCATAATTTATCACAAGAAACCTCCAAACCAAGCCTAAGAATATTAAGAAAAATACACCCATGTGATGCAGCTTGTTACAAAAGATACAGTCACATTAGTTAGACGTATCACATAATTTGAAACACACTAAACATAAGCTCTCATACATGTAATACCTAAATATCAGAAAATAGACCAGTAATAACTACCATGCAATTATTTTACCCTAAACATCTACTGCTGCTCAGATAAGCAACAGGGTACCCCAAATTTTTAAGGCGCTAATTTGCTATTTTGCTACAGCGGATATTAGGTACACATGCGAGGACAGAAAAAGAACAGAATAGCAGCAATCAAAAAGATTGAAAACAACACTGTGAATGGCGATATATTTATCTGTTCACATTGGCAATAGGGGTGAAAAAGAAATCAGTTACATAACAAAATTTCAAATCCTAAACCACTACCCCAATCCGCCTATTTAACTGAACAGAGGACATTACTTGCAGAGCCGACACCGGAAACCAGGAAAACAGAATGCGTATTCTTCATACGGAATGTCTTAATCAGACGATAAGAAATTATTAGGACGAATGTTATGATGTGAAACCATCCCAACCAGTCGAAACCAAATCCACCTAATTGATACACAATGTAAACACCAAGTCAAATCATACACTGTTAAAAGTTACAATGAAGGGCTAGCGATTAATTTCTGAACACTAACATACTGCCACCCTTCATACTCACGGATAACAAGTTTTTCATCCGGAGCTATCTTCCAATGACACTAATTCAAAACGTAATATTTGTTTTTCCAAAATCTAAATTTTGCCAAAAACAATGTAACAGCTAAGTGAACAACAACTTTAACGACAAAACAAAAATATCTCAGAAAATTTGGTGAAAATTAAAGGGTGAAGATCAGAAATAAGTAAACGACATCATTTCAGTGTTCACAAAAAGTAGCAGTGCTCAGAGAAACATTCAGAAAAGATGTCGTTCTTGTAGGTAGCTAACTTGATCTCCACACTAACCACTTTCACATATACACATGTTTTAGCCGTACACTTAAGGCAAATCCACAGTTGTCACTCAACTACATCATCCAAATTCCCACCAAAGTATGCCCGAGAAAGTAGACCAAATGACACAAACTGGAATATGTGGACCAAACAGTATGCAACCACTTACACCAACAGTTGCAGAATCCGACTTCACCAACCATTCAACAAACAAACGGCTCCATCAATAGCCCTGCAATTTCTGCTACACCCTCCTACTACAAACAGCCACATGCACAAAATAGAGGAACAAAACAACCAATAAAATTCCAGAAACCTAAAATAACTCCAACAGATAGAACACAATTTAGCCAAAAAACACCCACGAAAAAAAAAATTTAAAAACAAATAAAAATAAAAAACATAATTCGTACATATCAACAGTACCAAAAGGACAAGGAAAAATGAAACAATTGTACATGACACAGCACAACAAATCACACGACAAATAACGACACTTATATAAGGAAACCAGGAAAACCAGGAAAAAACAATCCACTGAAGTCAAATCAGACACCCTGAACTCAACACCAGTCCCAGAGTCACCAGACTCAAAACAGACGCCAAAGACAACAACCCCAAAAGGGGAACAATTGTTTAAGCACAACCCAGGGCCCGAAATCAAACAACAACCAAAATGAAGGGGAAAGACATACCCATAGCAGCTGCCTCACTATTAAAGATCGTCATACCTCCATACAACGACCCTCAATGGAACACACACATCTTCAACAATAAGGTAACAATCATTGGAAAATCAATAGAATAAATCAACAACAAAACAGGAAAAATGATCAAGAAATATGATCCATGCTATAAAACCACCGTAGAAACAGGAAGGAAAATAAAACAATCACTGTAAAAGCAATATAATCAGTCCAGAAACAAAGAAAATCCAAAAAAAAAGAAAAACAACTACTCAATCAAAAAACAAAGGAAACATGATTGAGAAAACACCATAGAAACGGGATAGAGATAGGTAAAAAACCATGGAATTAGGATAGCAGTAGAGAGTAGTCTCTGGAAAAGCAACACAATCAACCCAGAAACAAAGAAAATCCAACAACAACGAAAGAACGACTTTGGCCAGCAAAAACAAGATAGCGCGCACGCAATAACAACAAAACACAGGGCCATAATCAGAAAAATAAAACTTGGCATCAGATATTCTAGAAAGGAAAACAGCGAAATATGTTAAACCTACTTGGATCTCAAGGGGATGACCGTGAATACCCATCCATCGATCTTTCATGCAGGATCCATCAGTGACCAGAAGGGTAAGAAGCATATCAAACCCATCGCTTAGACACAAATTCAGGATCAATCGTATTCCAGATAGCACATCAACTCGCTCTTGAAATGTGCAGTCACCAGTTAACTTCCCGTAGGCCCTCAACAATATAATCCACCATAATCCTGCCAAAGAATAAATATCAGGCTTCTTAAACTGGAATATCAAAAATGGACTAAAATCTCCAGGAAAGATGAATGTAGAACACTGGCCATAACAGTTACAGCTTATACAGTACCACAGTTGCATAATCGAACAATTACTTACCAGAATCAACAGGTGCAACATGGCCGATAGCAGTATCAAGAGGCACTGTCCTAACTTCAAAACTTCCAGGAATCAATCCCTGTCCAGGACTATAGCAATCAACGGTTACCTCCTAGTGTTGAGACCAAAAAAAAAGGGAAGACATTCCAAACAAAAAACGGACTTGAGAATAAATTAGTTCAAAGGTAGTCAGAAACAAACAGAAGGTCCAATGCCGATAAAATATACCACCACCACAGAAAACAAGAGCTCTGAAATATCCCACAAGAAAAAATGTAAACGACGCTTACAGACATACTTTCTTCCCAAATGATTATTAATTACCCCACTCATAAATCAAATAACCCGGAAATTAAAATCACCCCCAAATAGTACATGCAGAATAGCAAAACACAATTCTTCCCAAATCAAACAACCAAGGAATTTAAAACACGCCCAATTATGAAATACAATTAATTCGAACCTTAAAAAAAGACCCTAATCAGTGCATGCAGCCAGTTTAAACGCCAAAAAAAATGACATGCAAAATAGGAAACTTACATTCTACCCAAATCAAAGCATCTGTAATGGCGGATGCATTTAGAAACCAATTCCGTGGTCAAAGCCGAGTCAGCGAAACAGAATGGAAACAGGATAGCAAAAACCATATGGAAGAGATATGGAAACAGGATAGAGATAGAGAGATATCTGTGTTCAAAGTTGAGAGGGGCAAGAAACAATGATGACCAGCAAAACAGGATAAGAAACAGGACAGCAATCATAATATGGAAAAAATATGGAAACAAGATAGAGATAGAGAGAAGCAAGAAGACAATGGAAGAGAAGACAATGGAAGAGAAAGAGAAAGATAGGTGGGGGGAGAAGGAGAACAACAGCAGAAACAAAATGGCACGCACGCAATAACAACAAAAGACAGAGGCAAAATCCAGATGATCGTAATAGCATGTATGCTTTAAAACCCAGATCATCGCATGCAATCAATTAAACCCAGAAACGAAACCCTAAAAATTAGATGAATTAAGGGCAATTCACCTGTAATCTGAACAACCAAAAGTAGATGAAAGGGCAGCACGAAAATCGTAAATTGAACGAACAACTACTGTAATCACATAACAAAATTCATAAAGGCAAGCAGTACAAAAACCAGATGGAGAAAGGGAAAGAGACATACATTTACTGTGAGTGTCTCTAACCCATCAAAGAAAAAGAAATCACCTAAGATCGCATCAGAGAAAGAGAATGAGGAGGAAAGTAACGATGAGAAGGGAGGTTCACTTCTTCGTCACCATCGTCGAAAGGAAAAAGAAACCACCATGGAAACAGGATAGTAGAGACAGGATAGCAGAGAGAGAAATGGAAACAGGATAGTAGAGATAG
>JAGPOY010002317.1:2704-17750 GCA_018983105.1 Silene uniflora | reverse complement strand
CAATTCTCGAAGATTCGGATCCAGATCTGCGGTAAGTAAAGATCTTATATCCCTAGTTCATTCCTATCGCTAGTAAACCCTAATTCTTATAGTTAGAGCTAGTTAGAATCGATCTTAATTATATGATTGCATGTTTAGGTGACGAGTTCGTAGAAGAAGATTTCTGCGGTTAGGATTATTATTGTTATTGCGAAGATTTGCGAATAAGGTAGGTTATCCTACTCAGTATTACTGTGGTTTACGTAAGATTCTCTCGTAATGTGCATATGTGATTGTATGTTGATATATCTATTGAGTTGTTGATTATGAGCGATGAGTAATCACCCGTGAGAAGGTGATTACGCCTAGAGGTCGTCTTCTGGTCTCTCAAGCCATAAGAGGTGTGCACATCAATGACTAGGTTTAGTGGAAAGGCTGCGGTCTGACACTGGTGGATTTTAGGGTACCTGTTGCGATGGGTACCTGGCAGGGCTACATGTTGCGATGTGTAGTCGGTTCTGGTAGAGGCGAGGGTGGATAAGGAGATCACGACTCAATGTTTGTTGCATTGCTTCCGCTTGTGTTCATGTATCTTGATTGTCTTACTTTTATCTACAGTTGAACTGACCCCGGTTGTTTGTCTTATGACCTGCTGTGATCCATTCGGGGATGGTGAGCAGTTGGTGTAGCAGGTAATGAGCTTATGGATGATGCTGATGTGCTTCTGGGATGGGAAGAGTCGCCACAAGCTTAGCTTAGCATAGCCGACAGTAGTATTATTAGCATTATCAGTAGTTAAACATTAGTATTTCATTTATGTTGCTTTATGAACGTTGTAAGACAATTAAAGTTTGCTATTAATAAAGGGACAGGTATTATTTCTTGTGATATTTACACTACCCCGGTTATGTCGGGATGGTAATACTCTCATAGGCTAAGGGCAGTCCTTGGTAAAGGCCCCCTGGTTTATGAGGGTGTTACAATAACATACTTACATAATCAATAATATTGCATGAAATTTGAAAATAATGGGTATGTATCTTCTTTTGGCTTAAATACTCTTTCATTTTTGTCAAATTTATTATTATTATTATTATTATTATTATTTATTTATTTTTTATATTATAAACCGGGAACTTTTTATTATTATTATTATTATTATTATTATTATTATTATTATTATTATTATTATTATTATTATTATTACTATTACTACTATTACTACTATTACTATTATTATTATTATTATTATTATTATTATTATTATTATTATTATTATTATTATTATTATTATTGTGTGTAATGATAGTATGAATCTCTAATAAATAGCGATATTTACATTTTATATATACTAACGCTTGGAATATTAATTGACAAATTTTAATTTGTAAATTGTACTACATTGTCTTTCACTCTTTCGTACGCTCTAATTTCCTCTTTATATAACCTTTTCGAATATTCAATGTTATTGAAACTTTCCATTGCATATAATTTCTATGAATCATTTGCATTTGTGAAAAAACTAAAGTTATATCATACATAAGATTTGTGTTTTCTTTGGTATTGTTTAACTAACTTTTATTGATGTCAATTTGTATTTCTCACCTTGATTTTTTTGTAGATGGAATGGTACAAATTTCTTATTATTGCAAAGTTGGATTGTGCAGTTAATTATGCTATACATAAGGTATGTTCTACGAGTTTTGTTTATGTAATTTATATAAGCTTATTGTAAAACGCACAATTTTTTGTAATTTATCCACTAATATCGCTTTGTGGTAGATTCATTTTATACAATCTTTATGTAAACTCTCTTACAAGATTAATTGAATCATCGTTAAGTGTATGTTTGTTCTTATTCTATTTTTGTAGGTGATGCTTCCTTTGTCTTCTCATATTATTAACATAGTGTGTAAAAAAACATGGGAAATCATGGTGTTTCTATATAAGATCGTTATTTTATTCATCTTCTATATTAATCTGTAGGTAATTAACTTCATTATAAAACTATTTTCTTCTTTATTTTGTTGTATTTTTATAGGTTTATTTTAATGTCATGATCACGCTTTATTGTTATGCAGTAAATTACTAATTTTCCCTATACTTTTTTACAATTTTTTTATTATCCTTTTTTATGTCGGTGAAATCATGATGTTTATATATAAAACAATTATTTTATTCATCTTCTATATTAATTTGTAGGTAATTAACTTCATTAGAAAGCTCATATAAACCAACCTCATTCCTCATCATTTGTTTAACCCTTTTATTTTCATATACGTATAATTTTCATATTATGTTTATTTATTGATTTGTTTGTTGTTTACTTTTGATATATTGTGCAGGTTGTTTAAGAGATCCAAGAAAAGCATTATGTTGTATGTATTCGCCTTTTCAAGAGAGTAGTATTAATTTATTTTCAATCATTTTTTTCTCTAATTGATTTATGTATCAAAAAGGCAACTGGAGTGTCATTTTTACTCCATATGTCATTGCTAATATACATAAAAAAAACTTCAATAAGTAGCTTTTGTTTTCAATTCCTCAATCAAAACATATTTTTATGATTAATGGTTAATTAAATTTAGAAAATTGAATGAAAAATCTTTTAAAATTCTACAATTTACTTTTTGAACCATCATGGAATAGTTAATTTTTACAATATAATTAAAAAGACAAGTTGAGTGTCATTTTATTCCATATGGTATTGCTAACATACATAACAAAAAATTATATAAGTAGCTTTGTGTTGTCAACTCCATAATCAGAACTTACTCTCATAATTAATGTGGTAAAATAAAATAATAAAATTGAATTAAAAAACCTTTTAAAATTCCACAATTTACTTTTTAAACCATCATCCCCTTACTACTAAGAGAATAAAAATTCTCTTAGTTTTTCCCTCCAAAATGCATTTAGCTTAATAACGAAACAATTACAACTTTCTTTTAATAACTATTATCTTTTCCTTTAAAGTATAATTATAATTAATTATAATTATACTTTAATCTTTTAATTAAATTCAAAATTTTGAGTTTTTCCATTATAATAAAATAAAATTGGTATTAAACTGTAGACTATATGTTGCTAAAATTTTTACAATAATGCAATAATGATTACTTTAGAAAATAACTTAACACATACTTACTATTAAGTTCATACAAAAAAATTCATTAAAAAAATTGGAGAAAATTATAAAATGAAATTCGTAGTTTTATGGTAAAAAAAAAATACTTTCATAAAAATACA
This sequence comes from Silene uniflora, assembly GCA_018983105.1. Classification (NCBI taxonomy): domain Eukaryota; kingdom Viridiplantae; phylum Streptophyta; class Magnoliopsida; order Caryophyllales; family Caryophyllaceae; genus Silene; species Silene uniflora. Next base: position 14,522 of record JAGPOY010002317.1, on the reverse strand, counting down.
CATTTCATAACTTTACTCAATTCTCTTTGAATAGTTTTCCATTATAGTTTTTTTTTTATCAAAATAAAACGGAGTGAAATATTAAATACTAATAAGGTGTCGATTTAAATAATACCCTAAAAAATAAAACCTCTATAAATACCGCGCAGTGGCGCGGGATCTATACTAGTTACATGTGAGACATGAAATTATTTTTCATTCTTGACTTTTACTTCATGATTGCATTCTTAATTCCAAACCTTAATCAATTACTCCATATTTTGTTACTTCCCAGTTACCATGAGAATACCTAGACAAAATTTAACACGTTATGCCATAAATGCGGTAGCACAACAAGAGTTAGTTCAAGTGGTAAGAACTTTCTTACTGCTACCGTGGGATTGGGGGTTCAATTCTTATCAGCGACATTACACGCTTATTTGAACCAAAAAAAAAATGCGGTTAGCATGGCCTGAAGCTGCAATCAGGATAACTTTCAAAAAAATTCCAACTCGGTCGAGATACGGTACCAGGCCTAGATTGGATACCACAAGTAGTATACATTCCTCAGAATGCAATGTAGTAGACATGGAAAGATTATAGCTCAAAATATTCGTAGTACAATCTTAGGGTGACTAAGTTCCGAGGGTGAAACGGGAAGCGCAACCATCAGAGCCATAGTTTCACCTATACAGAGCTGCTGCTTCTCCTAAATCACCAGTATTATGCCAATATGCCATACCATGTCATAGAATGAATAATGAAATAATTACATCCACAAATAAGAAAGTGATACCACTAAACCCCGTTGGCATGGAGCCTCATGATCGCCACCCATTCGCTCCCAATCATGACAGTCGTGTCCGGTCAAGTCAATCGTGGCAAAGGCCTTCCATTTATCATGCTTTTCGATGATGGGCAGAACACAGGCAACACACTCATCTTTGGCATCACAAAATTTAAAAGAGCAAGTTAATATATAATACAATCCATCCTGCCATTGATATAACCGCAAAGATATGAACCCAGAATAATATGGCAGCCGATTCCCTCCCACAACCTCTTAAATTGGCAACAGCACCTGCAAAATAAGACAACATTGTGAAGGGTTAGTTAGCTTCTCTCATCTCATTACAAGCAGGGGAGAAGCCAGGATTTAAACTACTGGGATAAATAACTATATTGTTTGTTTTGTAAGAGGCGCAAACGTCAGCACAATACTAGGGAAGTGTGAGTGTCATAATCCAACACTGCCAACCGGGATAGCCACTATATCAAAATCCCCTTAACTGCCACATTTCTGGTCTGCTCAATGTTGCTCAAGATTTGGGTTAACAAATTTTGTTACTGGGCTGGTAAGATAACAATGTCATGGATGGATGGTGTTCATCTTTTTTCCTATTCAAGCTACACTCTGCAAGGTACTTTTGGCCTCCCGTCCCTCATAACTAGAGTGAAAAAGGTCCATGGAGAACCATTTAAGGCTTAGGGCTCATTTTACCATTTAATCATTTCAACCGAAACATTGCTTAACAAAAAAAAGAAACTGAGACGAGACTGAATCATGGAGGATGTAAAGGAATGGGGGGTAGAGGGAGTACTAAGGAATTGCATAAAAAAGCACCTGAAAGCACGGAAGTAGGCATGGTGTGCTGGAGAAGCAACACGAATTTGAACATCTTGTCACCAGCGGGTATAAAGCCCAATTTATCAGCTAGTGTCACAATTCCAAGCCCTGCTGAAGGAACCAAAACTAAACGAGCGAAAACAATTGAAGCTGTTGTGCGGAAACCAAGTTTAGAACTTCCCGGTCCTACAGATAACAGACACGTCAGCTCGTCAACAAAAAAAAAACAATAGAGAACTAACCAGGCCAACTGGAAATGAGATGAGCTTACCATCAACAAGGTTGCCTCCTAGAGCCAACAAAATGCATGGAATCATAGCCTCCCTGAAACACAGTTAACCATCAGAAATTTTTAAACTTTCGCCACAATCCCTAAGCTGGTCAACATGCAAAAGCTTTTCTTTGAAGTATTATAATACTTGAACCATATAACTGCGATAGAATGGTTTCCTCATAATCGTTATACGTACTGTAACCAAAAAAAATAATTGTTATACATACCCTAGAATCATGCAGCTGTCTGTGAAGAAGAATAGTGGACCATCACTTTCAAAGATGAAACGCTTCAAAAGGGGCACACAACCTAATGCCATAGCCAGTATCTGCCAGCAAAAACACAAGATTATATTTCATTTTAAAGGAGAAAATGCTCATTTTGCGGGAAATCATGAATCGCGTGCAAATTTCGATGCAACTTTCACTACTGGTCATTGAACCAGCCTCATGTGTCTTCACCACTTTGTGTTATCACTCGAACTGTAAACTCTAAACCCTAAACCTAATACGGAGAACTAAAGCTATTGTTACTGTTATGGAGAACCGTTCAAGTCCTCAAAAATTTCAGTCCTAGAGAAGTCGTCTTGTCAAAAGTATGTAACAGGTGAAACAAACAGTCAAAACTTTTGTCAGGAGCGCGCTAATTTTTTTTGACGATTGTCATATATTGACTCTACATCTTGGAAGAGAACAGTCTCAAATGCTTCTACGCCCTCTAAGTCTCTAATATTACTCTGATGGACAGCTTTCACCCAAGGAGTTTAGCTCTGACACTATACTGTAATTTGCAGAAACAAGAGGCAGGGATTTTAGACATTTTGATTAACAAATACAGTAGAACCAAACTGCGGTTACAAATATTGAAGATTCATTACTGATATAAAATGCACACAATGAAGCTGATACAAGTGTAAAAACAAAAATCCACATGAATTACCAAAATTACTAATACCGTATGTTATAGGCTAGTTGCCCACATAAATACCGAAAAACTTACAGATGCAATGATTGGAGGCTGTATGATTCGTTTGAGCTTCAACTTGTCATATATGAACATGAGGATCTGCTTAAACTGTATGACATTAAAAACATAAAAGCATTAATATAGCAGAAAATAATGGCTGTGAAGACAGAACACATCACCAGTTTTGCATATCAACAGAAATACAGAATATGTGGAAATCTTTCTCGAAACAATAACACTAACAATCAAAACATTTAAGAGTTTAAGCTTTCGTCTACTAAAAAAGAATCCACCAATTAGCGCCATATGTTTCACTTCCAAAATACTTACCCGAAAGTCCTCGAAACACGAGATTCAACGTAATGATGGTGGGTGAGAAAAAGAGTAATACGAAACAACTAAGGCCAAGCAAGATCAGATATTCATACACTTGAGTTGATAGCAAACAAAACGTGCACCAATGAAAAAAATCACTAAAAACCGCATTCTCATGATTCAAGAGCAAAAGATAAAAAACGTACGCCGGCAAAAAAAAATACAGATTCAAAAAAACTAACAAAATGGTATCACTATGCCAACCAAATGATCACAAAAGTATAGTATGGAGTAATACTTGCCTTTCCTTCACTTGATACATTTGATGCTACTAGCTCTGTTTCTTCAGATAATAAAGGAACTTGCTCAGGGTCGATATTTCCACTGTGGGGCTGACTCTTGATAGGAAGATGTCCACCGTCACCATAGAAAGTACCTTCAGGAGGGGGTTTAAGCATTTCAAATACATATGTATACAAGATTATGGCACCAACCTGGCACACAAAGAGAAATATGTCAGATACTACACATTGCTCAAAATATTTTTTAAGAAAATTTAGATAACAAATTTACGTTTGCTTTTAGATTGTTTTGTTACAAAAGCACATGCAAGTGGGCTAGGGGCTCCCACCCTCATTCTTCACCACCCAGCATGTCGAAAAAGGAAGCGTTAACATTGATTACGACATACAAAAATGTAGGTAAACTATTGGCTGAGATAGAGGTAGTAGTAACTGGAAGTAGGCAGTGGCCACCGGGCCAGGCTAGCAGCGAGCCAGGCTTAAAGTAGTAGGCCCATGACCAGCCTGTGACAGAAGCTGGATTGGGACGGTTTGGTTTAGGGCCGCTGGCAGAGGGCGGCCCTAAACCAGCCCGTCATTTTAGGAATCTCTAACTGGAAGTACTACCGCGTTAAGGAAGATAGAAATGTACAGAAAGGCATAACATGACAATCTCACAATCATTGTTAGTATCAAAAAAGGATGCACAACAAGAACAAGATGCGCAGATACCTACACTAATTTAGCTTTGAATATGATACAATTCATTCACATAGACTAATAGACGACTATTAATAGAGTGGTCATCTTGTACGCAAACTAGTAGACTCGGGGAAAATGTCTCGACTAAATACCCGTTCACCAAATTATTTACACTAAAAAAATCGGTAAAAAATTCATAGCAAGCAAGAAGTTCACATAATACAGCAAACTGAGGATCAAAACTATACCCACTGCCCATAAGCTATGTAAGCGGTTCCATCCTGACTGCACTTCTCCGAATTACCAAAAGGATTCCCCGTATCTCTACACAAAGCTGCAATAAGGACAAGCGGCACATTGCCAATATTTCCTGTGAAACATAATGCCACATAATTAGTTCAACAGTTCATGTCATAAATTCACACGACATAAAGGGGGAATCTCCTTGAATCTACACTAAGTGTTGCTTCAAGTATAAGTAAGAGCAACGGCAATGTTTTAAGCTAAATCTACAATACTAACCTAATTAATCAATTTAAGGCGTAGAGCGCATATATTCCAGGATAGGATACACTGTTACGATAGAAGGACTTCGGTAACTGCAGCAACTACTGACCTATTCCATTGTCGGGCTAAAAAGAGACAACGCCTCCTAACTCCTAAGACTGTTAGTTATAATAATTGAATAGATCCCTAATTTATTGGCTGCTTGGTTCTCTACAATACGAATTGACAAAATCTGTTTTGGTGAACGCAAAATAGAATTCAACGATAACGACCACTTTACTAGGCCCTAGGTAAACTTCCTCCGTTTGCACGAGGGTTGCAAAAAACGGAACAACTTATATAAAGAGAGTATCTGAGTATGAACAAGCATTACATAGGCAAATAATTAGTAATTGTAATTCCAATATGTACAATGGTGAACTTATAGAAGGGGAAAAGAGGTATACCGATTCCAATATGTACAATGGTGAACTTATAGAAGGGGTACGGAGGTTTAACAATTTGTGCAACAAGTGTAGCTATCAAGGAGCCAGAAATAACTGTAAGAACAATATTGACTGGTATGAACCACCTGAGAAATAAAGAAGGTTAATCAGTTCTACTGGATCATGTACAAACACTTCAATTATGGCAGATAAAAGCGAATAAGAACCAAACCAGTCAATTAATTTCTGAATTGTAATAGCTTGGCCTAATTGGGAGAATATCAAACAGGGCAGAAGCAGAGTAAAAACCAACTGCAATCACAACATGCAATCAGAAAAAGAGTTGGAATAACATTCATGATACTGACGTGACATTAACATATCATCGCACTCTCTAACCAATTAAGCAACCATGATTTGAGCAGTCGAAACTATAAGGTCCTATTATACTGCTCCCCACCCAAATGACAATTATAGGGGTGGGATGTTAGTAGCCTTAGTTCGAGAGCTGGTTATAGATTACATATAATTAAGTGGGATGAAGCAACTTCTCTATAAAACGAGTTATTTTGTTTTATTGCACCAAAATTCAGTACAGACGCTTCGATTTTTCATAAAAGTATATCCCTCCCTATAAATCCGTTGCGACCAAGTACCAAACTTTCTATTCTGATAAGAGTATAAAACCCCTCAAAGAGGATGAAGCAAAAAACACTCACTCCATTGAGCTGCTTGCGGCCACTGGCAGGGAGAATGTTGACAAACTTGGACGCCATTAAAAACCCGAGGAAGCACATAGTAAACACTTTTGCAATGGGAAGCACTGCAATTTTGATGGTGGAAATAAGAGACTGGCCTCCTCCAGCACTCCCCATCAAAACTTCTGTCAACAATCTCTCCATCCTCATAACTTAGCTTTCTTATGCTTCTTCCCCTTGTTAAATTCCACCAATATATCACAAGGGTATTTCAGCAATTGTCCAACAATTTTCCGGGTTTTTCGATTCTGACGCAAAATCCCTTAAATTGACAAACAATTGTTAATCAGCAGAATCAACAAACAATTAACCACACACATATATATGATAATTTAAAAAATCGCAAAATTGGAGTATAACAAGTTTTTGGGTGGATTATATGCCAAAACAAGTAAACAAAACCAAATACAACACAAATTCTTGTTTAAGACGGATATATTAAATAAAAATTTGAGGTGGGTTAGTAGAAGGATTCTTAGATCTTAAGTAATCAGTATCTAGACAAAATTGCATAACAATACACATTAATTATTAATCAAACTTGTAACAGCAGAACAATAATAGCAGTCGTACAATTCTACCCCATGATTTAAAAACATCATTAAACCGTCCAAAACATATACAATCAATCAAATATATAAACCATACAAAACAAAACCTGTGAAGATATTTAGCGACAATAAGTCCCGCTTGTGACCGTCGTCTCAAAAAAAAAACTCACAACCCCTCCCCTACTTGCTCCCCCCACTTGCATCTTATGAGAGAGAGGTCTTTTTGAAGTGACGAAAAGTATCCGTCTTCAATGGAAATTTGTGATTTAACAAAAAAATTGAACATAATCTAATGAAATTTATAAAGAATTCAGCTTTGTTGCAGCAAATAATAATTGAAGTAAACTAAATCAATCAATCAATTTGAAAGACAATTTAAGGTAACAAATGGCATACTATGAATGGGAAATGGGCCCACATACTGTAACTTGACGAACACTCGACGTGCACCCATTATTATGGACAAGCAAGAAATTGTACAACATTAGGATCATGAATTACGCAATGATAAACGTAAAGAATCTGTTGAGTCGGAGGGAATAATAATAAACATACCGTACAGATTTGAGTGGCAACCTCCAAAAAAGAAGGAATTTTAGAGAGTACGGTAGTCGTAAAGTTTGGGGAATATAAATAGAGAGAATTTTTACCGTAGTTTAATTAAGTAGTTAGTTAATGGCGGTTGCGAGAAAAGGCCAGTAAACTCTGCTGATTTCACTCATGTTTTCTGTTTCCTAGTAGAAGACTATGACTACTGCCAACAAACTTGTTTTTATATTCATTTTAATTTTGTATTAGTAGTTGTCTTATTAATTTACTAGATAGATACACCTGTCTTTTAGCCTTTTAGGTGGTGTTAGAATTTATTAGTGATGAGTATGATGACTACGTATTAGGTCTCGTTTAGTTGTTCATCGAAAATAGTGGGAGTTGTAAAATTACATGAATTAGAGAATTGAATTTTTTGGTTGTTCTTTTTTGTTAGGCATTCAATTTTTCGAGGAGTTATGGAAGAGTTGGATTACCTAGCCCATCATAGGTAATTGCAAACTCCTGTATAATTGAACTCATACATCGGTAACCAAATTCACACATAAATTTAATATGGGAACTTAAATCCCATGAATTCGATATTCTACAATTTCAACGGGCAACCAAATGAGGCCTAAGTCAGTCAAAATTAGGCTCGTCCTAAATCTTTATAGTTGTTTTTTCACTAAGTCTATTGGAAAACGAGAGTTATTGTATAATTTGGTTAGAGTATAAAATCGATTTTGGGACTTCAACCATAAGTTTAACCTTTTGGTTGAGTTGGTTTCTTGAGATGGTTCAGAGCATATGGCTAAAGGCCTGAGTATGATAATTAACTGGGTCATTGTGTGCCAATTGGGTGAGGCTTTGTATACCTCTTATTTGGCTCAATCTAAGCTTGTTTGCAGTCGGAGAAAAAGTCCATTCATTGATGGTTGTTTTAAAGTGGGCTAGGGGATTGGGGAGTGTGAAGAAATTCAATGAGTCTCTCATGTGAGTGTTATCCTAGGTAGCACTAAAACGGACACGAACACGTGACACAACATCTCATAAAATTTAGGTCATGGGTTACATTATTTAAATTTAATAAAATATATATTTTATAGTTGTAATTAACGTACCATTTTATTTTTGTAAGTGTATTTGATGAGTATTAAACTAGTACAGATCCCGCAAAATGCATGCGCGGTATATAGAGTTTTTTTTAGTGTATTATTTATACCTTTTAAATTTGCACCTCATTAATATTTAATTTTTCACTCCGTTGTATTTTGATATGAAACAAAAAAATTGAAATGGAAAATTTATCAAAGAGAATTAGGTTAAGTTGTGATTTTTTTTAATGAATGTCATGTACCTAATAGTAAGTATGTGTCAAGTTATTCTCTACAGTAATAATTATTGCATTATTGAAAAGTTAGCAACTTATAGTTTATAAGCTTAATACCAATTTTATTTTATTTTAATGAAAGATCATAATTATGAATTTAATTAAAAGATTAAAGTTTAATTATAATAATAAATTCATTGAAAAGATAATAATATAATAAAAGAAAGTTTACTTATTACCTTATTTAGTTAGATGTATTTTGGAGGAATGTCTGTGCTACCTAGGTGTTACCCACATTGATAAAAGAAGAAATATTTTTAGTTACACGTTACCTCTATCACCGAGTGTGCCTCTCTCATTTCTCACCATCACCGTAAGAGAGAGAGAGAGAGAGAGAGAGAGAGAGAGAGATCAAATGTACATCTACTTCCGACAACCCTTCCCCACCACCCTCCCAGCGCCGCCAACCACCCCTCCACAGCCCCATCCTCGCGCCGTCCATCTCTCCACGGCTCCATCTCTCCATGCTACCAACCCCGCATCGACAACCCCATCCCCGTGCCTACAACCTGCATCAACCACCAAATTCGACGACACATGCCTGACACACTGCCCCTTCCGACCATCCTACTTCGGCATGACGACCCCACAACCATCCCTTCAACAGCCCAACTCGTCGAAACCCTAAGTGTCGATAAAAATGGCGCGGGGAAGAGATGAGGGTGGTCGACGGTTTGTGATGATCCTGACTCGAGATGGGTGGTCGACGACGCTTGGTGGTCGTCGAGGTTGGGTGATGGGTGGTCTGGGCTAGGGGATGGTGAGGAGTTGGAGGGCTTGTGTTTGATTTTTTTAATTTTTTTTAATGTCTTTTATAAGAAAGGTAATAATAGAGTGAAAAATGTGTGGGATATAATAATAAAAGTATGTGCGCGATTTAGCAATTGCGTTAATTTATCTTTTTATTTTATTTTCTGATAATCTGTTGTTATAGTAAGGAATACTAGATAAATATCAATAACTTAATATAACATGATGTTTATCATGTTTCATTTCTAAAAATATATATTTTTAAAATTATATATACATATATCTTTTCACATTAACATTATGAAAAGAAAAAATAAATAATTTTAATTAAAAGTATCCAAAATAATAGCATGAATAATCATTGGATACCCTCAAGGCCTTAATGGAACTAATAGAAGTTTAGGTACTCAAATTTCAAATACACTTAAACCGAGTTACCCAAATTGAAATTGCTAAAACTCTAGACACTCAAATTGGTGTTTACCCAAAGCTTAGGTTGTAACACCCCCATATATACCAGAGTGCCTTACCAAGGATCACCCCAGCATATAAAGGCGTTACCATCTCGGTTGCCCGAAATAGTGAACATCAAATGGACAATAAAGAAACAACTTTATAAAAAGTTAGAAGTCTCAAACTACAAACGATACAACCAAAACAAAGTCATAAAACTAAACTCGGCGATTGCTAGACAACGACGATGATGACTCCGCCCATCCATATCCCGCAGCTATCTCAACATCCATCACCTGCTAAGCCAACTGCTCACCATACCCGAATGGATCACCACAATTTTGAAAACAATGAACGGGGTCAGTCAACTGCATAACCAACATAAGTAAAACACAGCGGAAGCAAGTACAATCATACAATCAACCATTTCTTCAACTCCATCAATCACCAATAACTGACTACACACCAAAGTGTGTAGCCCTGCCAGGTTACTCATTGCAACAGGTAACTTACACCGCCAGTGGGGACCGCAACCGTACCACATAAGCCCCGCTTATCGCAACGAGCGATCCCAGATCATTAATGTGCACACCCCCCTTGTGACGGGAGTCACAAGGGGCGAACATGGGAATGAAACTATCTCCCTACATGGTCCCATTACAACAACCAACCAACAACCGTATAATCCAAATCAATCTCATTCAACTCAATCAAAAGACAAACATGCTAGCAATTAATCACAATCAACAACTTATCACCAATTATACAGTCAACCGAGTAGGGAAACCCTACCTTTTCGCAATCCGCTATGTTGCAATCAATCATACACATGCATAATGAGTACCACATCGTCACCTACAACAATGATAATCAACAATCAACAACACATACAATGATCAAACAGCCTAGCTCTCAAATTGACCAAATCTAGGGTTTGCATAAACCCCTAATGACAACCATAAACTGATTAAGAAAAGGCTAGATACTTACCAACGGAATCGACATGGAAACGAGATACAAGGACCCATGATCGATCAATCTAGGCTTAGGAAATGATGAAGATGATTAAAGGAGTAATGAACGTCATTAATTAGGTTTTTGTGAAAAATGATTTAGAAACTGCTTCAACATAATTTATACTCCTCTCATCATTTTAATCAAGACCGTGAAAATAACTCGAAACAGACCGGGCACTCGGCCGAGTACCAGGTATACTCGACCGAGTACGACCAACTTGGTCGAGTAACCTCTAATTTGATCGAGTTAGCTCACGACAGAACCTAACTTAAAAACATCAGACAACCAACTCGATCGAGTATGCACTACTCGACCGAGTAACCCACAGTCAGAAACATGTGGTATTACAGTCTTCCATCCTTAAAAACGAACTTCGTCATGGAAGTTCAAACTTACCCTATACAACTCAAACTTCCCTCATCCGCTCACAATCCAACTCATAAGCCGAGGTCGAACATCCCTACTTAACCCTCACAATATCAACTTATTAACATCATATAACATTCCAAACACTAACCCAAATGCACCGCTAGCACCATCTCACCAACATAACACTCACTAACAATCCAATACCAAAATAAATCACCATGTAAGCACAACTACCAAAATGAAATGTTACATAGGTACTGATGCGTGCATTTTACATAGATTTTACGATCCATTTTGGCACGCATTTCTATGTCATTTAGGTGATAATATGTCACTTTATGCCCCGAATATGCTACTTTGTACTTCCATTGTCATTTTGTAGGTACAAGCCATGAAGTAGTGAAAACCAAGCCAAAACTGTCCCAAGTATGCATGCATTTAGGAGATGAGTTGAGTCGGAGCTTGGTACTACCATTTCGAGGTGCGCATAGAAGGAAAGAAGCTAGGCGAGCAAAACAAGAGCTTCACGCCGCTAGTGCCTACTTTGAAGAGCCATAACTTGAGTTCTACAAAATATAATCAAGTGATTCATATTTGAGGTCAAAGCTTATCCTCTTAGCTTTCCAACGCCACAAACATCGCTTGATTCCGATAAGTAACGAAGAAAAGGCGGTCGTTTGAAGTTCAGTGCGCGAAGCAGGAATTACGCGCTGAGAAGTACTCGATCGAGTGCTCATTCTACTCGATCGATAGCCTATTTGCTCGATTGAGAGCCTCTTGTGCTCGATCGAGTAGTTAAGGGGAAGGAAGACCTCGATCGAGTATCTATCTTGCTCGATCGAGTGATTGGTTGGAGGATTTTACTCGATCGAGAGGTCTTTGTCCTCGATCGAGTAGAATTCAGTCACTGGGCCTTGATCCGT
>JAGPOY010002316.1:0-15049 GCA_018983105.1 Silene uniflora | reverse complement strand
ATGAGTTGTAATGGGCACTCCTAGATACTCAAAAGGCAGACTACCTTCTATGAATCCAGACACAAATAGAATGTCCTTCTTTAACCCATTGCTAACCCTACTAAAATATTTACAAGATTTATGTGTATTCATTTTTAGGCCCGGTGCAATAGAAAAGGAGGAGAAGACGCTCAATAGCACCATGATGATTGAACTTGCATCCTGTTTACAAAACACTAATAGATCATTTGCAAACATAAGATGGATAAATTTCATCTGTTTGCAAACATAAGCAAAACTTTTCTTAGCTAGCTTTCTTTATTTCTTATTTCTTTCTTTACATTCTTTAATTCAATACTTTATACACTTATTTATGCCATTACTTTATATATATTGGGGTTATTTAACGGGAATAATCCAACTATGTCCCTCCTTCTCATTTTAATCCATCTTATAGTTTAACCCATATTAATCTGAACTATGCACTCATTTTTCTTATATTGCTATTTTGAAAGGGCAGCGTGTTAAACAGGTTACCCCTTTGTTAATTTAGAGTATGTGCAATGAAGGGGAATTACTCTCCTTTTAATCTATCTTTCTTTTAAAAAGGAGTCCCACCCTCATTGTAGCCACCTTTTCCCCCTCTTAGTTAGGGGTTTTCTCTTAGGTGAAGAGAACCTTTCCCTTGACCCTTGGCCCATTAATTGGTTATTATATTATAAAAAAATATGTATGTTTATTTATACTTCCTCCATTCCAATCAATTCTATACATTTCACTTTTTGGGCACTATTCATAAGTCGAGTGAATCTTCGATACAACTTCTAATATATAGCATAAAAGATAGTCATGCAAGATCTTGTTTAAATTGTCTTACCGAGTACATTGTGAATATCAATTTTTTATAATTTTTATCAATATGTAACTAAAGTTATTAACAAAAGAAAATGAGTATTGGCAAACGTGAATAAAGCAAATGTATAGAATTCATTGGAATGGAGGAAGTATAATGTAACATGATTATGAATTGTGGGGTCTCTTTAAGGGAAAAGGAAACCTCTTTGTTGTGGAGATAAACAAGAGACCTGAGAATGCTGAGATAAAGAGAGGAAAAATCAAAGAGAAGATGAGGTGTATGCAGCATAAAGAAGAGAGAAAAAATAAAAAGGGAAAAACAAAGCCTTTTCATTGTTCTTGCTCTTAAAAACTTCATTTTCTTTAGTCTGGGGTTAATCTTCAATTCTTCACCAATATTTCCTAACTGTTTAATCCTTTATCTCTCCATTCTTCTTTCTTCATCATCCATCGTATTTTTTCTAGCTTATCTGCCATTACTCATTCTACATTATCCAACATCTTCCTTATGCAACCTCAAAACCCCAAATTAACATTTACCCCCAAATTGATTTGGGGATCTAGGGTTTTGCAAAATTACCTCTATTGTTGATGGAGGGGGCAGGAGCACAAGACGACGACATTGAGGCAAGGTACGTACATCTGTCAAGATTCACGAGTCCGAGTCTCGGAGATCAATGGTAATAGTATGGGTACGAGGATGATTTAGTCTTGAATTCCCTTGGTTTAATTTGTTGGGTTATTGAGGTTTTAAAAATCAGTAGATGAAACTCCAGGATTTGCAATGAAAACGCCACGTTAGAGTTTTGGTTTTATTAGGGGATTATTTTTGGGAGTGATGAAGATGTGGAATTATAGCTAATCAATGGCGGTTTTTATTTACTAGGATTAGTAAGACGATACTAGTGGTGGCTTTGGAAATAATATAAAAAACTGAAATTATAATTGAAGGAGTAATTTTTTCCATGACTACCACTAAAACTACACAAGGAAGAAGAAAAAAAAAAGAATGAAAGAGGTGACTCAAGGAGCAAGAAGACCCTTCACGGGCTATAAACAGTCAAAATTTAGGCGGATGTAATCTAAGAAAAATGATCGTATAGTTCAGATTAATATGAGTTAAAGTATAGGATGGATTAAAATGAGAAGGGGGGGCATAGGTTGGATTATTCTCATTAATTAACCCTATATATTATTAAAGGAGAACACAATTTGAATTTCATGAAAATTGTACAAATTTTAAAGTTGGAAAAATAAAAGTGATTTGCTTTTTTATTACCGTTATTAGTGAAATTTTAGAGTGATAAATTGAAAATAGAAAAGAAAAATAAAAATAGATGTATCAAATACACAATTTCTCATGTAAATAACATAAATTTGCATTAAAATAAATTTATTTGGTACCAAACCAGTTGGATAGTCGATTAGCTTTGTGAAAATTTAGTTTGAAACAAATATAAAACAGATGAGTTTAAACAAGGGTTTATGTAACACCCCCATATACAAGAGTACCTTACCAAGGACCACCCAAGCATATAAAGGTGTTACCATCTCGATTGTCCGAGGTAATATGCATCATAAGAACAATCAAGAAACATTTTAAATAAAGAAGTATGTAAAAGTTACATGGTCTCAAAAACAAAGCTATCAAAACTGTCTATAGAACGTCATAAACATAAAGCTATGGTCCGCTAAATAAACAACACGATATCTAGCCATCTAGGTGATGACAACTCCCATCCACGCCCTGCATGCTAACCACATCATCCATCAGCAATCATCAATTATCAATACCTGCTAGGCCAACTGCTCATCATCCCGGAATAGATCATCACAATTTTGAAAATAGTAAAATGGGGTCAGCCAACCATATAACCATATTAAGTAAACAACAGCGGAAGCAAAGCCAATGTCAACATCCACTCTCCAACTCCCTCACTCAGAGTAACCGACTACACGCCGCAACGTATAGCCCTGCCAGGTTACCCATCGCAACAGGTAACCCTCGCCGCCAGTGGGAACCGCAACCTTACCACCTAATTCCCGCTCACCGCAACGAGCAAACCCTAGATCATTAATGTGCACATCTCCCTTGTGACAAGAGTCACAAGAGGCGAACATGGGAATGAGTCCGGCATAGCTCATTACAATCTTAACCATCATCACCATCTCCTCCAACCAATCCAATCAACAACAACAACAATGATAACGTAGCATAACAACCGCATAAAACACATATATACAATTACATAGAAAACTGAGTAGGGAAACCCTACCTTATTCGCAATCCAAGCAATCAAGCAACAATCAACAGAAAGGCTCTTCTACGAAATCGGTACCTATTATAACAAAAACAAGTAATCACTATACGATTTAATCAATTACCTCAATTCCTCCCAATTTACCCAATTAGGGTTTGCCTAATCTCATACAAAAGGATAAGTAACAAATCACGAACTTACCGATTAGATCTATGCTAAAATGATGTAAGAGATCCAAGATCGATCAACCCTAGCCTTGAGATGATTAGAATAATTAAGAGAGAGTGTTACGTCGTTGAGTTTGATAAAAGTGTGTTTATGATAATGATTATAAAACTGATTAACTCTATTATTTATTTTAATCACGAAACCGCTAATTAAACCCGTTACCCGTCAGACCGGTCCCTCGGCCGAGTAACTGAGTAACTCAACCGAGTAAGCTTAACTCGGAGAGTCACCCTAAACTCGGTCGAGTTTCCTCTCGACAGAAACCATCCCAGCAGAACAGAAACCAACTAGAGTCATCAATTAGCTAACTTGGTCGAGTAAGCCTCTAACTCGACCGAGTAAACCTAGTACAGAAATATGTGGTATTACATTCTTCCCTCCTTAAAAATGAACTTCGTCTCTGAAGTTCCCATTGCACCCATACCCATAACGATGCTAACATCCCCAAACGTAAGACCGACTAAAGTAACTTACCAACTCTAAAGACCACAATTAAACACATAGGACTCGATTAAACTATCCAAAACGTACAAAAACACCGTGCGATCATCTCCTACCCCCCTTAAAAGAATAAGGTTATGTCCCCGTAATCAAACATACCTGATGAAAAAGGTGAGGATATCGCTCCCGCATAGCATCCTCCGCTTCCCATGTAGCTTCTTGCACTTTGTGATTCGACCACAATACCTTAACCAAATTTGTCTCGTCGTTCCTTGTCTTGCGCACTTTGCAGTCTAAGATCACTTTTGGTGTCTCGACATATGTAAATGCTTCATCCAACTTAATATGCTCCACCTCAAGTACATGAGTAGAATCACGCACATACCTCTTCAATTGTGACACATGGAAGACATTATGTACTCGATCAAGTGCAATCGATAAAGCCAAACTATAAGCCACCTCGTCCACTCGATCAAGTATCTCATTAGGACCAATGTACTTCTGGCTCAACTTTCCTTTCTTCCCGAATCGCACTACACCCTTCATAGGTGACACTTTCAAAAGTACCTTGTCACCAACCTCGAACTCAACGGCGCGGCGATGCAAATCTGCGTAGCTCTTTTTTCGATCCTTGGCTGCCTTCATCTTTTGCCGAATCATCTTAACTTGCTCAACCATCTCTTGAACCATTTCTGGCTGAGATTCTATCATGGCTTCAGCACTATCATCCCAGCAATCGGACTCCTACATTTCCGACCGTACAATGCTTCAAAAGGTGTCATACCAATGCTAGTATGGTAGCTGTTATTGTACGAGAACTCAATCAAATCCAGTCTTTCCTCCCAGCTGTGATCAAATTCCATGACACAAGCTCTTAATATATCTTCGAGAGTCTTAATGGTTCTCTCAGTTTGCCCGTCCGTCGCAGGATGGAATGCACTGCTCATCTTCAAAGTAGTCCTCATCAAATCCTGCAACTCTTGCCAGAATCGAGAAATGAACCTCGCATCCCTATCTAACACAGTATCTTTCGGTACCCCATACAGTCTCACTACGTTATTTCGATAGTCGTTCGCCAACTGAAGCTTGCTCCAGGTATCTTTCATCGGAATGAAATAAGCTGACTCGGTCAGTCGATCCACAATCACCCAAATCATATTATTACCCTACGCAGTTCTTGGCAATCCCACGATAAAATCCACATAAATAGACTCCCATTTTCACTTAGGTACCTCAACTGACTGAATCTTACCTTGCGGTCTTCACTGCCCACCTTTGACTCTTTGACAAGAGAAACACCTCGCGATAAACTCAGCTACATCTTTCTTCATCCCCGACCACCAGAATGTTTTCTTCAAATCCTTATTGATACTGCTGTCGCAACCTATCAAAAATAACCCAAAGGTCTCTAACTAATATAGCTAGGGAAAGTCGGGGTCGAATCCACAAGGAGGCTATTTGCAGTCTAATTGTCGATTTAAGTTTGTCTAAGTAACCAACGGGGTTTGTTTGAATTGTTTAACTAAACTAAAAAAAATAAATAAAAGGATTGGAAAGAGAAATTGAGTCGAGAGAAATATAAAATAAAGGAGCTAGGACATCGGTTCACCATGGATTATTACGAGTCAAAGGTAAGGACATAGGTCAGTCTCATTTACCGGCCTATAGGGTAGTGAAAAGGTCCTCTCACTATTCGCCCTAGAATGCCTCTAGCAGTCTCTCGCAATTTACTAGGGCACTCTAATGTTTATGACAGGTCTAACCCTCACCAGGCTTTCGATCTTAGGTCGGGGTTTACCAATACAATTAATCAATTACGCCGACTTAACTAATTAAAAGCAATTAAATATCACAATTAACAACATAGACCAAATAAATCGACCAATCTAATCACCCAATTAATATCGTCTCAATCTGTGGCTCCCTAAATCCTACCAAAAGGGGTTTAGCTATTCATAGCAGAAATTGCACTAATAATTGAATAAATCGATAAAGGGGAAGAATTCATAATAAAACTAATTGAGAAATTAAAAAGCATAAATCAAACCGACATAGGAAAAGGGAGCGAAATAAATGAAATTAAATAAAGATGAACAAAGGGAAAATAAGGAATTAAAATTACCAATTGAATCCGAACGTGAGCAATCGAGAAGAGAAGGGAAAATTATTCTAGATCTAATAAGGTTTTTAGAGAAGGAATTACGTAATTGAGTTTTTCTACTGTAGAATTATTGATAACCTAATTAAAAGGTTTACAAGAGCTTTTTATACTAAGCCCAAAAGAAGGAAACAAAATAAGCAAAGTGGGTCCAAAACACAGAGCATGTCTATCGACCAAAGGACTTGGTCGATCGACATGAACTGACTGTCTATCGGCATCATTATATGGTCGATCAACATGCTTGCTAACACTTCCCAAAACTTGTCCCTGTGTCGTCCAAAACATGTCAAGGTCGATTGACAATAATGGTTCTTGGTCGATCGACACTCAGTTATGGTCGATCGACATGCGTCACGCAATTTCCTGCAATGCGCACTGAACTTCAAATGGCCGTCATTTATTCGTTACTAGGGAAAATCGGGCGTTTTTGGTGGCGTTGGAAAGCTAAGAGGATAAGCTTTTACCTCTAATTTTAATCACTTGATTATCAGTTGTATAACTCGAGTTATGACTCTTCAAAGTAGGCACTAGTAATGTGAAGCTCTTATTTTGCTCGATAAGCTTCCTTACTTCACTACGAATTCCAAGAAAATGATTTCCAAGATCCATTTACATCAAGACTAGGAACGGGAGTGTTGGAAATCATATTTCAAGTCATAATCATATCACATATGAGAATATAAATTTATACTCATAAAGTCGGATCTTATGCATGCAAATTAAATAAACATAAGATTAAGGAAATCGGTTTTCTCACCATCACTAATGGACCGATTTTGGGCACAAGTAAGGTCTCCTACCTTCACTTGTTCTTGAGCAATAATATTATGGATAATCCTCCTTACCCACGATCTAAAGTAAGATCGTATCCTAAAGGTTCGTATCAAGGATCGTATCTTAACCTTCTTACAATAATTTGTTACTAGAAATTATATGTAAGTACCCTTAAATTATTACTAATAATATTATTACTACCACTAGTAATATTTAGATCTAGTAATATGGAGGATTTTATTTCTCTAGAAAAATATTTTTAAGAGAAGAAGAGTAAGTCTATATTTTGCATGAATGAATAATACTCCAAAAATGAGAAAACATCTCATCTTTAAGAGGAAGGGGGCGGGTGGTATCTTGTGGGAAGAGGGCTCTATTGAGTCCTCTTAATTCCCACAATTGTTCTAATTAAGACAAACAAAAAGGGACCATTCACAATAGCCTAATGAACATGCTTGTCCCTAATTAAAACACCAACCATAATATGCCCCCCAATACAATGCTACACGGTTTTCAAAAATTAAATCCGTCTCAACTCGTAACATTTGTTTATCGTAAAACGTGATGATACGAGGAAATTTTAACTTAATAAAATTTATCGTGTAAAATAAATTCCGTATCGCAACGCAATTCATATTACGCGTTTTATATTACAATGACGGACAAATTTAAATTATAATCTACAACATCTTGTAATTATAATGAACCATTCATTCTTATCTCAATTGTTTCAAAAACAATAAACAATTGTAAGTAATAAAACAATTCAATTACTTAGACCGAATCTTATTTAATCGAATTACAATAAGACAATCAACTTACTCATAAAATCTTCCAATTTTAAGGTATTAATTAACTCGTATCCCATATGATTAATTAAATAATCAATTAAGACCGTTTTTCATTAAGATATGACCTTAAAGGGATCAACTGATCGCCACCATCATATGACGGTAATGTCAAACTCTAGACAGTCAATCATTACCGGTAAATATTGATCAGTTGACAATGAGAACTTTCCCAATTGTATTCTAGTTATGAGATTTAAATACGTAATTAAATTACTGTGATCGCATTATTGTCGAGGACAAATCCTCCAACAATCTCCCACTTGTTTGCGACAAGTGTGCGTCACCAATTCTCTTGTCCTATTACTATCTCCCACTCAACGCAAGGTGTCTTGCAGGTCTTACTTGCATTTGATCACATCATGAGTGGTTTTCTCGATCTGGAGAATAACTGTCTGACCGGAATTATCTACCATAGATACCTTCCGAGCATGGCCACGCATTTCCAGTTAATTACTCCTCGAGTGGCCTTGAGATATTTAATAACACTGACAAGGGGGTGGACAATTCCTATTGCACTTTTCCCTTCGAATAGCCACAGCTCATCATAACCCAAAATATGTCCGTATAAACCCCAGTTACGAAAGTCGCAGGACATAAATCAAAGTTACTCTGAAATTATGCCACCTCAGGCGAATAGTCATTAGTCAAAGAATCGACTCATTCAGAATACGATAGTAGCTCCCGCCACGACCAGGCTATTTATATAAAAATTGCCAGAGCTCTGTTAGCGGTCATTAGCCCGACAGAGTGTTCCAAACCGTCTGCCTATGTGATCGACTAGTCATCCCTTATAACTCCATGACACTTGAACTTGGCATCAATCGCATCACACTCTAGTCACTTCAAGACGTCACCTCATATTAGCAACTAGGGCTGAATACTATGTTAATCCAGTTCACCTTAATGGGGTTCAAAAATTGTCTCTACAACCCATTGGATATAACAAAGTGGAAGATGAGTTAATTATAACTCAAACGATAAATGTGATTATCACATGCGAGTAGTCAATTCCTGATTACTACTCCATATTCTATAATCCAAACTTGATCTTGCACGTAGTCGTTTATCTCAACTCAATTGAAATGACATGACTCGTCATGTAGAACCTTTAAGAAGGTTTTTGTTAGTAGGTGTTAGTCACACTAGGCAACTTACTCAACCTTACTACATACATGTTTTCCTTTATAACACATACCTTTGCATTACAAAAACTCTCTGAGTACTCGTCTAGATCCAATCTGGACATAGGTTCTCAGCCTTAGAATAGCTGCCATTGTTCTCACAGTCTGCGGGATTCATCCCTTTTGCTCATCTTATGATGCAATGTACTCAGTATCCGTTGTACTCATGTATCATTGTTCTTTATTGCCTAGAACAATTCTAGCATATTTACTCCATAAATTACATAGCCTTAATGGTTCATCAACCATCTATATGTGTTTCGTATATGGTTTTGTCGGAAACCTTACGCAATCTCAACATTCACTTGTGTAGCACCCTTACACAATAAAGTGAATTGCAATAAAAACACTTAGCTTAATATCCTTAATGTTTCCCAAAGCACTCAAGGATGATACACATGGCTATTAAGTAACTATTACTTAAAATCGATTTGCATCTATTGATCATACTCAAAGTATATGAAGAGTTATACATCCAATTCATCATACTCAAAGTATATGAAAAGATATCATAGCACATTTAATTGATCCGGCAGCGGAAGCAAATGAAATCAATCAAATACGTTCAACTCAATTGAACTCATCACGAATCTTATCAACATAAGATTTCTGACTTAGTGCTAATATCATATAGATTTATCTACATAAATCTTGATACTTTAGGATGTATCATATTACTCCAAAGTCTTAAATCATTCCCAATGATCAATATATCTCCCACATATAAGACTAATCAAAATCACCGTTACTCCCACTAAACTTCATGTATAAACACAACTCCTCGACCTATCGAGAGAAGTTTTATTACATGATCAAAACGTTGATCATAACTCATTAGTGCCCTACTTAATACTATCTCTTAAGTTGCACATTGTCTTTGCATGAATCTAAAAAACTCATGACATGTATTGAATACATTCCTTCTTTTAGAATCTAATTCAAGAAATGGTTTGTAGATTTAATTGCCAAATTTCATTACAATGAAATGCAATCGCTAAGAGGATCCGAATAAGCTTAAGCATTAGTGCAAACCCTTTGCCACCAATCTAGTTTTAAAATATCTATAATATTTTTGCATTCCCAAGTCAATAATATTGAAGAAATAAACTTCTTCAAGTAACTTCGACAATATCACCTTGGAGAATTCTATTCGGATTTTATGAACTCAAGCCATTATTATGAGTTGTGACTTATGTAAGTTATAGGTTATTTACTTTCCAAAAGTAACACGAATTCATCATCTTCAACAAGATATGAGTTTAACCTTACTTCCTAGGTTGCAATTCATCTTCTTCAACAAGATATGGAATTTAACCTTGTCTCCTAGGTTCTGAAGCAACAACAATGTAGTGTAGCCAAGAAAGATCAATTTCTTGCAACACACACACACATTTCTTATGTGGCTCTTGAACATTTTCTCCCACTCTGTCTTACAAAAATAGACTTGTATTTTAGAAAGACAGCCTCACAAGCCACAAACACTTTGTACGCGTGATTATTGCAAGAAATGTAAGTACTTGTTAGATTCGGAAGCTTACAACCATGGTACCCTACCATTTCATATCTCATATGAATCGTTTTAGTTTAGTGAAAAAAGAATTTAAAAGACAAAAACGATAAAACTCTAAAATAAAATCAAGTAACTCAAAGTAACTTGATTAAAACTCAAACCATATCAAATAGGGTTTGATTCCTTCATCTAAACACATCTTATCCCATAATGTGTGTTAGGAGAGATAAACTTGTGATACTATATCACACTTTCTTTGGTTTATATCTAAGTCACCACTAAGATATTCCCATCACGATCGAATGCATAATCGAATCGTGAGCCTTGATCTTATAATCCTTTAGGTTTAAGTACTTTACATGAAACTCCTTGAACTTCTTCAAAGATTTCTCTCTGTACCTTATTAAGTGAACACTTCGTGTCAACCTAAATCGTCGATAAAAGAAAAGAAGTAATGATAAACCTTATCTGGATTAATGATTTAAATCCTCGATTTCCTTTTCACAAAAGAGCACGAGACATTTTGCTTTGAATACAAGATACGCATACACCATAAGATTAACAATCTAATGGTTCCAAGAGTACTTCCTAACTCTTGTGATTAAATGCATTTATCATTCCAGAATTAGGATTTAATCTGGGATACCAAATTGAGTCTTATATCATCTACATGATATATATTATTCTAGTTTGGTTTAGAATATAGTTACTTTTGACTTGTATGGGTTAGCCATAAACCAAAACGATTTGGTCACAAAAGTGAAATCTCTTTTGTATCTTAACAAAAGTTATATTCTTATTTAGAGTTTTGTACTTAATAATCCTAATTAAGGTACAACTCTAAGCCCAAAACTAGATTAAGCACTCAATGACTCTTATCTCTCGACATTATTTAATGCTAGTCGTCATATTATTATCATCCTTAGTATCGAATACGAAGATGACTACCACCACCGGTATCAAATATTTGACGATTTTATTAATGTCAATCAAATAAACATTTAGAGAAGAAAGTTCCATTAGATGTCCCACAACTAATTTGCTTATTCTTCAATGAATGGAGATAGTTTCCCTTTTAGTGTCGAACACCTTTTAAAAGGAAACTTTATTCGTCGGGATTGATATTTTACCTAGGTTTAGCGTTGTTATTCACAATAACTTAACCTTAACCTTTGTCTTGTATCAATCTCATTCAATTTTCTTCGTGAACCTCGTCTAATTCTTAACACTTAAGAGAATGCTCCCACTCGTTTTAATGAATCTTTACCCAAAGAAACACAAAATAAGAACTCATGAAGACTACTCTTCAATTTATTCATAGAGGTGGTAGCGATATTTTGGTTAATTGCGATTTCTCACAAATCCAATTACCAAAACGATTTATAATTTCAAATTACTAAACTCAATTAAGTATATGAAATTTTATTCATTGTAAGTAGATATCTTAATCAAGAATCAAAAGCCCTTTTGATCATGAATAACTTCATCTATACTCTTCACAAGAGATCCTTACAATGGGTGATGCGAGGATTGGAAGGAAAAACTAGATCTGTCTTCTAGAAGCGATGATATGAGGAGATGTATGCTACAATCGTGATGATATCGTATATTGGTTGAAGTAAAACATAGAACAAAATGACAACGGAAAGATGGAAAACTTAACATTCATCGTTTAACTACTTGTAAATATTTTATACAATTACATTTATAAAGTGACCTCAACCCAACTTTTATAAATGATTCCGAGATCCAAATTCATATTAACTTGGGTACGGTGAGCCGAGTCATCGCTTATCAATATAATTCGGTGGATTAACTCTTTAATCGATTCTACACTAGAACTCTCGGTTGATAATATTACTCTAATAATTATCTTTGGCCCGGAACACGTGCAACAACGGTCAACACTCTTCCGTTGAGTTCATCCCAAATTTCGAAGTAATAACACTTATTACCCCTTACCCAATGTAACAAGGTTTGTATTACGGTGAGTCGGCTTAACTCCCTTGTGAAACTGGGATTCATGGTTTCTACTATTTGGTACGGCCAAGTTCTCAACTATTTATTTAGCGTGAGGTCATGTCAATTTATTATCCATCACGTTTTAAGTGAACTAAAGCGGTGAACTCGATAATTATAATTGACACGGTCGATAAAACTCGATAAAAAAAATGCATGGATGCAATGTAATGGCGATTTGGCTATGCATGCAAACATATAAATAAATGCAAAGCATAAACAATAAAATTCTAGTATGGCCTTCCTAAAATAGAAAATCTAATAACTATTACAAATTCGGAAACCAACTCCATTGGTCCCTTGAACTTCAATTCGGCATGCATCCCAAGAAAACTTCGTCTTGTCGGAACACCTTTCCGTATGGCACCTTCTTTGAAGCATCTTCGGTTAAATAAAATTATAATGCTTTTCTACTTTATACAATATAAAAAGAAAAACTATTATAATAAATAAAAATAAAAGTGATACGAGATCACATTAATTACAACCGAATCAATATTCTCATACATTTCGGGCAATATCAATTAAAAACTAAGGTCTATTAAGTAAAATTACATAATTCAAAATTATATAAAACAAAATATGACAATCAAATTAAAAATTGCAGCATTAAAATATGTATGCACATGCTAAGTTTTATGTCAAATCGCCTAAGTCGAGCAAATATCGTATATTTGGTTGCGGTTTTTACGGATATGTGTGATTTTAACTACTTAAAATCACTTAATATTACATAAATCAAATTTATGTCCAAGTTAATCATCCTAACACACTTAGGAATCAAAATTTAGTCTTCACCAAACTTTTGAACATGATTCAACTTGATATTCATTATTGTTCGATAATTACTCGTATAAATCGAAAAATTTAAAGGAAAAACCCAATAAATCATAAAAATTCGAAAAATTCAAAATCAAAATTTTGAACATTCTGGAAAATTCCCAATATTCCATATCTTTAATAAAATTTGTCTTTAAGATATATTGATTTATTTCACAAATAAATCATATAAAACATGTTTTTAAACCATTAATTTCAAATTAAACATAAAAACATGCAATAAATTAAAAGTAAAACTTTAAATATATTGAACAAGTTTGTAGAACCTGGAAAAGACCAATTTTGTGTCTTAAAAGTTGAATTTTACAATTATGACTAATAAAGTTCTTATTATTACCAACTTTTATCAATATAAAAATTAATAATCAACAAAAACTTAAAATTTTCAACATGAAAGTTTGGATCTGATGTTCATATCACATATGACATCTATGGGTAAAATTTCATGCCATGATATGCACTTTAGCCTCTTATGCCAAATTAAGTCACCATTTATACGAGTTTTACTCAAAAAATCATAAATCATGCATAATAAGATAGAAAAAAACTCAAAATTTACATACTCTCTGTAAATATTGCATGTGACAACATATTAAAAATTCATGGCTTGATTCGAAATATAACTCATATTTACCCATTTTTCTCATAATATGACTATTTATCTCATAAAATTCATATCTCATGCAAAATAACTCATTTTCACACGAAAAGTTACATACAATCTGTAAAATATATATATATATATGAAAATATATCCAAAAATCATGGTCCGATTCAACATTTAACTATTTTTCGTTTAAAAATGACATTTTATACAAATAATTATAAAAATGAACAATAATAATCCATAAATTTATTTTTGAGGCCTAAAATCAATTTATAACCAGAAATTTTAACATGCAAATTAATTTCGTGATTTATCTTCATAAAACACAAATTATACGTTTTATTCGTTAATCAAATTAACTCGGAAAAACGATCCCGATCTTGCATGCAACAACCATAAAGCTCTGATACCACTTGTTGGAAATCATATTTCAAGTCATACTCATATCACATATGAGAATATAAATTTATACTCATAAAGTCGGATCTTATGCATGCAAATTAAATAAACATAAGATTAAGGAAATCGGTTTTCTCACCATCACTAATGGACCGATTTTGGGCACAAGTAAGGTCTCCTACCTTCACTTTTTCTTGAGCAATAATATTATGGATGATCCTCCTTACCCACGATCTAAAGTAAGATCGTCTCCTAAAGGTTCGTATCAAGGATCGTATCTTAACCTTCTTACAATAATTTGTTACTAGAAATTATATGTAAGTACCCTTAAATTATTACTAATAATATTATTACTACCACTAATAATATTTAGATCTAGTAATATGGAGGATTTTATTTCTCTAGAAAAAATATTTTTAAGATAAGAAGAGTAAGTCTATATTTTGCATGAATGAATAATACTCCAAAAATGATAAAACATCTCATCTTTAAGAGGAAGGGGGCGGGTGGTATCTTGTGGGAAGAGGGCTCTATTGAGTCCTCTTAATTCCCACAATTGTTCTAATTAAGACAAACAAAAAGGGACCATTCACCATAGCCTAATGAGCATGCTTGTCCCTAATTAAAACACCAACCTTAATATGCCCCCCAATACAATGCTACACGGTTTCCGAAAATTAAATCAGTCTCAACTCGTAACATTTGTTTATCGTAAAACGTGATGATACGAGGAAATTTTAACTTATTAAAATTTATCGTGTAAAATAAATTCCGTATCGCAACGCAATTCATATTACGCGTTTTATATTACAATGACGGACAAATTTAAATTATAATCTACAACATCTTGTAATTATAATGAACCATTCATTCTTATCTCAATTGTTTCAAAAACAATAAACAATTCTAAGTAATAAAACAATTCAATTACTTAGACCGAATC